>PVLC010001143.1:6183-130701 GCA_004027655.1 Graphiurus murinus | reverse complement strand
GCTTTTTGATGGAAGTTTTCTTGGGGGTTTTCTTTGATGGAAGGCTTTTTATTGTTGTTTCTATCTCTTTGCTTGCTAGTGGTCAGTTTAGGTTTTTTATATCCTCTTGGTTTAATTTAATAGATTGTATGTGTCTAGAAATATGTTGATTTTTTCTGTTTTCCAGTTTATTGAAGTATAAATTTTCAAAATAGTTTCTGATGATCCTTTGTATTTCCTCCTTGTTTCTTGGTGATGTCTCCTTTTTCATATTTGATTGAATAATTTGGGTTGATTCTTTCTTTTGCTTAGGTTGGTTAAGTGTTTATCAATCTTGTTAATGTTTTCAAATAAACAGTTGTTTATTTTGTATTTTTTGTTGTTGTTTTCTATTTTATTGATTTTTGCTCCAATTTTAATTATCTTCTGCCTTCTATTGGCTTTGGGATTACTCTGTTCCTGGGTTTCAAGGTCCTTGAGGTTTGTCATTAATTTTTTTTTTTTTTTTTTTTTTTTTTTTAATTTTTTATTGTAGTAATTCGTGCAACATAGCATATATCTTTGTTAAGTACAAGTTGTTAACAACATATTTGCACACACTTCTCATTTGACCCCTTCCCCAATTCCCACCCCATTCCCTCCCCCTCCCTCCCCCTCAGGTTTACATCAGTGAGTGACCTTGATATGATTGTGTAAGTACATCATGTGCTTTAGGGCGTCCCTCTACCCCATACGTCCACTACAATTAAATCAACTTCTTTGCTTATCGAGGATCTCTCCTTTTCATCTGGAGACCCTCCTATGCCTCATCTTCTCCCTAGCATCCACATATTAGGGAGAACATATGCTTCTTAACTCTTTGTGACTGACTAATCTCACTTAACATAATGTTTTATAAAAGTGGATGGGACCACATTTGGGGCATACATGTTTACTCTCATTATATCTTCTTGTTGGATTGCTCCTTTTATTAGTAGAAGTGATCTTCTTTGTCTCTTCTGGTAAATCTTAGCTTAAAAGTCTTATTTGTTGTATATGAGTGTTGCTACCCCTACTTGTTTTCAGTCCTCATTGGGCCCACCTGGTTGAATTCACCTCGTCTCTAGTTCTGGTATTTGTTTATTTTCTCTTCTTTGTGTTTTTATTTCTTTAAGTATTTTCTCTAGAGCTGGTTAAGTAGTCTTGAATTCTTTTAGTTTTAGCTTATCCAAGAAAGTTTTTATTTCTCTATCAATTTTCAGTGATATCTTCCTTGGATATAGCAGTCTTGGTTGGAAATTGTTTTATTTCAGGGACTCATACTAGTTGAACTGAGAAGTGCAGACTGATTCTCATTGTTTTGTCCCTGAATGCCACCCACTTTCCCCTCTCTGGCACATTTAATATTCTTTCTGTGGACTATATGTGAGTCATTTTTGTTATTATATGGTGTGCATAATTTCTTCTTAGAACTTTTCTTGTTGGAGTTCAGAATTTCTCTTATATGTAGTGTCCAATTCATTTTCTATGGTTGGGAAATTCGTTGTGGTTTTTCTGAAAAAATTTCTAATGTTCTTGGTTTGTGTTTCTGGATGCTTTTCAGTGCCTATTATCTGTAAGTTAGGTCATTTCATATTATCTCATATCTCTGGGATGCTTTGATCCTGTTGTCATATTGCCTTCTCTATTGTGTGGATGGTCAGTTTTGAATGTTCTGTCTTCCAATAATGGACTCTATTTTCCTTGTGGTCTAGTTTGTCAGAGGTTGTTTGTAATTAAGGTCTTTCAATCAATTATTGACTCCTTAATTTTCCTCATAGCCTCTATTTGGTTCTTACTAAGGACCTCAATTGCCCTATCTATATCTTTCATTTCTGTATACTTACTCTGATTTTATTTCTGAGATCTTTGATAATATTGAAAATTAAAATTCTAAATTATCCTTCTGGCATTTTCCACAGCTCAATATTGGTCATCTCCCTTGTTGAGTTGTGGGAGTTTATTGTTTCCTTATTGTTTTTCATTCTCACATTTTTAGATTTCTCTTGTCCTGACATCCTCTTCTTTGTGTTTGAGTGCTATGTCTATTTAATATCCCTTTATTATAAGGCCTATGGTTGTATATGTTTGCCTCAATGACTCTATCTCATATAATCAGACTTTTGAGTTTGTCTCTCAAAATGTCTTTAACAAGATATAGTGCTTAGTCACTGGAGGCGAACAGAAGTCTATAATTGGCTACAGGCCACTCTGCTCTCCAGGCCCAAACTCAGCAGAATCAGAGACTACGATGTTTCATTCAGAGCCTGTGGTCTACTGCTTGGGATTTAATGCCCCACAGGAAGGACCACTGCTCTGCTGGTGACCAACCTGTGAAGCCTTGCAGAGCACTGACCTCTGATCTCTGTAGTCACAGGATCTAAGATCAACAGGGCCTGAAGTTGCTATATTCTGACCTTGTGGCCCAGCTTGTTGAGCTTTTATGGCCCAGGGACACAGTTTCTGCTGATTGAGATCATGTAGAGTCCTCTCATCACTTTCAGGCATGTACACAAGATCCAAACTCTGTTATCAGAAAGGGTGTTGCATTAGCAGCAGCTTGTAACCACAATTACACAAATCCCTGCCTGCCTCTGGCTTTCCAGACCTAAGCTTTGACAGAGAGAGGTTGTATTGTTCTCAGCCTAGGGCTTGAGTGACTCAAATATTAGCCCCAGGGACACTGCTGCCACTCTGAGTAACTGAAATCATATGAGAGCTAGTTAGCCTGCTGCTTAGTGCTTGTGGTGCCACTAGGCCTGTGTTTATAGCCTTCTGAAATAAACTACATTGTAGTCACTGGTGTCCTTGCAGGAAAGTCCTGTCATTTGTTGTTCCAAGTTCAGCTACAGCTGTAGGAGTTTGCTGAGCATTTTGTCTAAGCAATCCCGGGAGTCACAGTCCTGAGGTATTTGAATGTTGAGAGAAGACTGTGGTTGCTTTTGAGGTAGATTTTCTGCAAACACTAACTCAGCAAGATTTTGCTTCTTCTTTTCTGGAGTTGGTGTCTGAGAGTCATCAGTCCCATCAGCTGTCAGCCACAGCACAGGTTCATCAAGAGGGAATCCATCTCTGCTCTCCACTCACCAGATGAGATAAGTAGAGCTCTTTTCAGTTCTTTGCTCTCTATGCTGTGTCTATTTCCACCACATCTCCATTGTCTTTCTTCTGTTCCATTCAAATTACATTTCTTCTCTTGTCAAGAAGCAGTCTTCCTGCTGGTTGAGTTCAAAGTCTCAGAGCAACAGAAACACGATATCTCCCTTTATTCTGCCATCTTTAATCCTCCTAGAACAATATTTTAATATTTAAGGTAAAGCATCAGTTTCCTATGGGAAATAGTTTTCAGTTATTCTTATTATAAATTTATTAAAGTTTAATTTCTTCCAAATAAATACGTAAAACTGCTATTGGCTTATTAATTCATAATACTCATAAAGCTTATTGTTTTCAGTTTATGATCTTCAGTGATATTTTACATACTTTGTGATTAAATAATTTTTTCTAGAAATTAGACATATTATTAATTGTGTTCTATTTTAGGAATAAGGCATATGAAACATTGTGATTATTTTAACAAAAGCAAAATAGTATTGAAAAATTTAAAGCTCTGAGTTTTTTAAGAATGTGCTCTAGTCACACATTGTTTCCTTTGACTTTGCTTTTTCCTACCATTTTCTTCTTTATATTTAAATGTACTTATTTATTTATTTATTTATTTATTTATTTAGTGTGTGTGTGTGTATGTGTGTGTGTGTGTGTGTGTGTGTGTGTGTGTGTGTTTGTATGTGTATGGCACTATGGATTGAACCTAGGAGCATTCTACATTCAAGCTACACCTCAGCCCTTTTGATTTTTATTTGAAACAAGGTCTTGCTAGGCTACTGAGGGTCTTATTAAATTGTTGAGGCTGATTTTGAACCTGCAATCCTCCTGTCTCAACCTCCAAAGTATTGTAATTTCATGGGTGTACCACCATGGCTGGATAAGGTATTTCTCTGGTTTGATGAAATATGCTGGATGCAGTCCAGAGATTACATACCTTCCAATTAAATGTTGAAATACTGGTTTTTATTTTCCATTTTTTTGTTCACTACATTCCAATTTTCAAGACATGTAAGTCTGCACTTATGATTATGATTTCAAAATGTAAAAGTCTATGAAGATATAGTATGAATTTTTGTTTGACATGCAATCATTATATTTACATAGAAAAACATTATCTCAATTTACATGAGTATGTATCCCAATTAGGGTCAATAATCATGTATTTCCATTAGATAACAGTAATAGTAACATCCATGAATATAGACTGCTGTCTCAAAAATTTTCAGGGATGTTTAGTAATAAGATTCATTATATGCACCATGTTATTTTTCTAAAATCTAAAGTTCAAAATACATCTTTGTTCATGTGACTAGAGCAATGAATTGTGGACTCACACAAGCAAATCATTAGTCTGTATGTAGAGCTTAAACTTTGATTCATTTCTAACAGTTAACTAATTCTGCTTCCATTCTGATTCTTCATGAGCTCTTAAAATACCTCCCTCTCTTAGAGGCTGGGACAGAAGGATCAGTTTTGATGCCAGTCTCAAAAACTTAGTGAGACCATCAGCAACTTAGCAAGATTCTTTAATTATATATTGATATAATAGGGGGTGTAGCTTAGAGGTAAAAATGCTCTTGGTTCAATACGCAGTAGTAAAAAAAAAAAAATCTTACTCTCATGTCTAAAGAAGCATACATCTTTCACTTTCTGATTTTATTAATTTATTTTTCTAATTTATTACTTTATATCAAACTGATGATAACACTCTCATGGGACCAGCCATTTGTGTGTGTATACATCTTAGCATATATTTGTATGTCTATATGTAATCTGAATATATAATTTTGTAATACATATGCAAATATAATTCTTAGAGAAGGTGAATCTATGATCTACCATTGTTTATGCATCATCACATTTCCCCAATTTTTATTATGATTTGAAATTTTAAGCCTTCTTGTTTATACCTGCCTCTGGTTAGGAATTCCAGTACAATATTGAGTAAAAATGGTGATTGTGGCATTCTTGTTTTGTTCCCGATCTTAGAAAGCTTTCAGCTTTATCTGCCTTGGTAGAAGGATGAAAATAACATGCACTTTGCTTTTCTGAATTCATTTTTATGTATTAGAGATGTGTATATAATCAGGGGCTTGGTTGAGTGAACCACACAGAGAAGAGCTTACGTAGGAAAGAATATACGATAGGGTTTATTATCTAAAAAGAGAGAAGTTAGAAATTGGATGTAGGAAATGATTAAAGAATCCCTATGAGTTAACAATTGAGGGGAAAATGGAAAAATAATATTATTCTTAAATATTAGTTTTGATCTTAAGATTTCTAAGTAAAAGATTCACTTAAAATGTTTAGGAAACACTTCAAATGACACTACATACATATATTAAATTATCAGTGCCAATCTCAATATCAGGTAAGGGGAAGGGGAGGAAGCTGGTGGGATCTGGGGGCACCAAGTGATGTGTGGGGAAGGCTCACCAAGTCTGAACTTCATTATGATGTGATTACAATACACCAGTAAAAGTATATTAAAAATATTTACTGATCATCTCCTATATGTGAGAAATTGCCCTTAATATTGTGAAAATTTAAAAAAAAATTCTACTCTTATGAAGCTGAGGTTCTACTTAGATGGATAACAACAAAGTAAAAGAATAATATGGCTTAATAGTCTGTATTGCAGAGATGATGGAGTAAAAGAGAGCACTCCTGAGCTCCCTTATCCAGGAAGGCTGTTTATAATACCACACAGTTAAGTGTCATGTCACTCACATCCTATCCTATCCAATTGGGAAAGTCAATCATCAGCTTATAACACAGGCAGGCACTTCTATTGCTGTGCAGAGAGAGAATTAATCCCTACCATCACCACAGCATTGGCAGGGCATGGTATCTTAACCCAGGGCACAGAACTAAAATCAAAAGCTGCAGGGTCATAAAGATACAAAGAAAAGCCACTCTAAATCTAACTGGTAGTGATTGTTCAGCTGTTTCACAGAACATGTTGGAGACAGTCAACGTGCTTACCCGTTGGTTGACTGAAACTCTTTATAGTGGATTTGAAAAATGTTTATTTATAAAGATCTAGAATATGGGTTTCATGAAAGTTGAGGATATCCTAGTCTGTTTTTGCATGTGACAAAAAACATTAAGTAATAGACGAAAGAGAAGAAACACAACTTATAAGGAGATAATATAAGTAGAATAAGGATATTTTATTTTACTAAACCAAAAGAAGAATTGTTACTGATACATAGTTGAGAAGATGATGATAGTTTATTTATTTATTTATTTATTTATTTATTTATTTATTTATTTATTTATTTACTTTGGTACTGGGGATTAAACCCAGAGCATTCTACCTCTGTGCTGCATGCCCAGTCCTATTTATTTATATATTTATTTATTTTTGTTGTTTTGTTTTAAGTCAGGTTCTCTCTAGGCTGCTGAGAGTCTCTTTAAGTTCCTGAGGCTGGCCTCACACCTGTGATCTTCCTGTTTTAGCCTCTCAAGCAATGGGATTACAGGTGTTATACACCACATCTAGTTTATAAATTTCTTTAGAATATAAAAGCTTTAGTCAATATTTTTGTTTTTATTGTACATTTTGTAATGAATTTGTAGAGCTAAGTTTATTGTATGTGTTAGTCATTTTCAACTCCTCTTTTTACTCATTCTATAGCATCTCTATCTATGTTAGATATTGTTACTTTAAAAAAAAAATCTTACAAGTGTCAGACTATCTTGTTTAAATATTCAAAATGGGTGCTTCAGTAACTCTGGCTGTTAACAAACTATCACAAATTTGAGTGGTCTAAAGCAACATGTATTATGACCTCAGATTTTGTAGGTCAGGATTTCAAAGAGGTTGCTTCACCCTTACTTCAATGTTATTCACAGGCTTTCCTTGTTAAGATCAATTTTGCTTTCTAACAACATGGCGAGTGGTTTCTGGTGGCCAATTTCCTGGGAGAGAAAGAAAAGGAGAAATTGAGACAGGGAAAGGCAAAGAAGAAAGGGAGAGGGAACAGAGGCCATATCATTTTTAGGACGTAGAGTAGTAAAGAGCATCATTTCTACAGTCCTTAAGTCACAAAATTTTGTCCTAATACAAATAATAGATGTGGGGAAGCTTCTGACTCATTACTAGAAAGTCAAGGGACTGATATATTTCTTTGACCATTTTTAAAAAATGTTTTCTTCTACAATGGTAAAACTAAGCAGTATTCTTCAGAGAGAGTTTTTAAAAAAAGTTTATTTCTCTTATATTTTGCCATTGGTTACTTGTGCTTTGTCTTATGAGAGCAAAGTGGAAATATATTAATTTTGTCTAACAGTACTGAATAATGTTTTGGAGAATAGGCATAGTGGAGAAGGGTATATAAAGGAAACTTGGAGTTGATCAGATAAAGAAAATGAAACTATTCTATCACTCTGCACATGTGTAAGGAAGGAAGTTACCTGTGCAGACATAATGGCTGTTCACTGTGGAAAAAATGAAGTTGGAAAGGTCACATATAAGTTTATCCAATGATTGTTTTCTGTTTTAGTGCATGTATAGTATAATTCACATATACATTTATTTTGTGTAGATGTTCTGTATTACTGTAGGATAATGTAAAGCCAAAAAATTCTTTAGTGTCTATTAAACTTTGCAGAATATAAATGCACTATAATCAGTATAAAGTGGATGCTTCCTAAATATTTTTCCCAATTGATATATATAACTTTTTGTATGCTTTTGTGGTAAAGATGTTTAGTTAGTTATCAATATTCAAATTTTATTTTCATAATGGATATTTGTATCTAATAAGTTGCTACTTAGCTATGGATCATACTTATGAGCCCAGGGTTTTCTTGGCTAGTCATTTCCGATGTAAGTAGCTGTCATCAGAGGACTATGAGTGAAAGTCAAGTACTTTTCAAGTATAGACTTTTAAGAACATGTGTCTATTCTTCACAGGTAAATAATAAGTCCATGCCATATAAAAAGATATACGGAAAAAAGATCCTGGATTGTTATATCAACATGTGAAAGACAATCACCTACTGATTAGTATCACCAAATTGAAGTTATATCAGTTTAATAATACACACACATACACACAATATTTAGACCAATACACTTTGTTTTTTGTTGTTGAGAAGAGATCTCTCTATTTTTCCCAAGCTGGTCTCAAATTACTGGATCCTCTAACCTCAGCCTCCCTAGAACTGGTCCTATAGGCTCACACTACTGTACCTGTTCTTCAATTCTTTTTTTTTTTTTTTTTTGGTACTGGGGATTGAACTCAGGGGCATTCTACCTCCAAGCTACACCCCCAGCCCTATTTTTATTCTTTATTTTGAAACCGGGTCTCACTAAGTTGCGGAATGCCTCACTAGGTAGCTGAGGCTGGCTGCGAACCCGGATCCTCCGGTCGCAGCCTCCCAAATGCTGGGATTAGAAGTGTGCACCACCACGCCCGGCCTTCAATTCTTCAATATACATTTTTAAGCTTATTTGTTTAGAAAACTTAACCTAACCTCATATATGTTGCTGAGGTGTTGTTAAAAACTGTGACCCTCCTGTTTCAGTCTCCTAAATACTGGGATTGTAGGCATATGCTACAATGCCCCACATATAAATACATCTTAAACTGTGATTCTTATCATATGTCTTAATTGATGTATAATGGCAATATCATTTTTGTTTTTCAGAAAGGTTTATGTTAATTACTTTATAACAACCCATCATCTTGTAACTTTTAAATAAGAAAAATGAGAGCTATGGAAATCAGGAAGTGTTATTTAGGCTAGCATTAAACTTTGCTTTGTAAAGCTTCTCAGTGCTCTGAGAAGCCTCTGAAAAAGATGTGAATTAGAGAGGCTGAAGATGTGGGGTGTCAGGACTGTCCTGGATGCTTTTACTAGATCATAGTAGATTTCAATTATTTTATGTTGTGTCGGGAGCCAAAAGACTGGTCAGAACTGGAACGTGTACTGTGAGGGAATTTCCTCTCAAGGACTACATTGCAAAACAGGCTCTATCCATAATCGGTGCTATGGCCCTTACCAAAAAAGGACATGATCAACCATGACCAATCATGTAAGCCCACACAAGTTTTGCTTGACCCCACCCCTTACCCAAGGAAACTTAAGCTTCCTTGTTCAAATAAAAATTGAGGCTTGATCAGAACCCTGTCTTGTCTCCATTCGTTCGCGTCCCTTGTTTGTTTTATTCCCTTAGGATAGCCGCCTCGGTCTCCCGTTCAAGACCTCTGCTGGCCCGGGCAATGTTGGTTTTCATGTGACATTTTATTTTATATTAAGTATCATGTGGCATTCTATTTTAATGAAAAATTTCAATGCAAAATATTACTGACTATATAAAAAATTTAGGATAATGTTTCTATTTAATTTGTATCCATCAATCCTATTCTTAATTTTATGTATGATTCAGATTCTTTAATTTTAACCATATTTCTATGTATCATATAACAAATTTTGTAAACCATGTCAAATGAATTGAGTTCTTGTCACTTTATATGATGGCAAGTTAGTGGACTTATCCATTCATTCATTCATTCATTTATTGTACTGGGGAGTGAACTCAGGGGCATTATACTTCCAAGGTACACTCCTAGCCCTTTTTTACTTTTTAAAATTTGAAACATGGTCTTGCTAAGTTGCTGAGGGCCTTGCTATATTGCTGAGGCTGTCCTCAAATCTACAATCCTGCTGTCTTTGCCTTCCAAGTACTGAATTACAGGCATGTGCCACTACATCCAGCTAGGATGCATTTTGAATTTGACAATCCCTATGATAGACTAGTGCTCTAAAATTCTAGAAACTTTTGAGTAGTTTTTATAAATATGTTCCACCATTGTTCACCTGAGAGAAGGAATAGAAAAACCTTAATCCTTATTTTTTTTCTTTCTATTGGCTGAAGACTTCCCCTAAGGTTCTGACTTTGCTGCACTGGGGAGATGCATATGCAGGAATGTCAAGAGGCATTCCTGTTCAGCATCTGAGAAGTTCCTGGGCAGAAGCCAGAGAAATGTGGCAACTGTTAGGTGAGGCTTTTCATCTCCTGGGGAACTGTTTTCTCTGTGACTTAATTAAGCTGAGGCCAATGGAACTTTAGATTTTGCTTGAGAGGTTTTGGTTTCTTAGAAATTCCAGGTTCAGTCAGTGTGAGGTCGGGGCCTATGAGTCTCAGGGCATTGGTGGTGGGAAGCAGAAAGAAAGAGACCACACAGGCCCTGTTCCTCATATCACAGAGACCAGAAGCAGTGAGAAGCAGAGATAAAGGCTCTACTTTCACATCATGTAGGCTGGAAGCCAATTTTTTTTTTTTTTTTTTGAGGTACTGGGGATTGAACTCAGGGGCATTCTACCTCCGGCTATACCCCCAGCCCTATTTTTTATTCTTTATTTTGAAACAGGGTCTCACTAAGTTGTGGAGTGCCTCACTAGGTAGCTGAGGCTGGCCGCGAACCCGGATCCTCCGGTCTTGGCCTCCCAAATGCTGGGATTACAAGAGTGTGCCACCACACCCAGCTTATTTTTAATATGTGAACAAAAAACGAAAGCCTTTCTAATTATAAATTCTTTCTGAAAAAATACTTATTAGTTACTTAAAGAGATTAATAGTTACTGGACTGATCCTAATACAGACAGCAAAGATATGAATAAAGTCAAAATCTTAGCCACATGCTAAAAATGAAGTAAATAATTAGAGGTAGTATGAAACAGACATCTCATTCACTAACATGGACATATTGTTCTCATTCAGAGCATTAATTCTAAAAAAAGTCAATTTATCAAGAGCCACAAAGAGGGAGCTACATTTGTTCCTCAGTTATCATTCTCAATCCTTAGACCAGAGAATTAAAAGAAAAGAGGAGTTAAGGTGAGAGAAACCTTCAGTCTTCAGCTCCACATGTGGGGAGCCATAATCCTGTACTGTTCCTTAGGACAGGGAGAAGTTTTGTAAATATGTAACTGTAAGAACAAAAAGCATTGGAAAATATAGCTAAGAACTAGACTAATCTCAATAAATGAACTTATTTTACCCTCAAAAATAAGTTGGCATAACACAGAGGATTGCTGCTTTTAGGGGAAAAGAAAAACAATAACAAATCAAACAAATAAAAATAAGCAAACAAAAACAAAAACAAAAACTTGTAACTTAATAATTTGAAGCTCCTCTATCAATTAGTCCTTATAAAAATCACATTAAAGGCATTCAGCTTGAACTCAGGCTGTTGAACCAACACGGATGTAGAACATTCCATTCTATCTACTTCTCTAAACTCAAGTTGAGCTTTTATAAACCTAGCTCATTTTTCTCCTATATTTTAAATGTTTTGTTTTCATAAATGCTTGCCTTTATATTATTTTAAAACTTCAAGAATGATACAATAATTTCTAATATGTACTTTCCCTGAGTGACACATTGTTTTCCTTTTGCTCCATTTGGTTTTCTTTCTTTCTATGGATCTCTCATTCCAGATATGCATACACACGTGTGCACACACAGAAGAAAACACACAATTAACTTTCAGAAGTACTGTAAAGAATGTGACAGATAGTATACCTAGCTAAGGACACTCTGCCCGTAAGACATTCCAATTTGAAGACCTCTTAAATAATCTATTTGCAAACAACTTTCAAAGAAGGAAACTCAATTTCCTTTAATTTTCCCTTTCTATCTCTTGTCTGTTTTACATGCACACTAGGATCATGGTTCTCCATGAATGCAAGAACAATCTTACAAAAATGCAGTGCTAGAGACAAGATTGTCAGTTTTAATAACAAGTGGCCCCACATTGTGGCTCTGCTTTGCCTATTTATCTTGGATTCTGACTGATTTGAACTAGAAATCAAAATCGTTGGAATTGGAAACCCTGGTTAATTAAACTGAATTGACAGAAACTTATAATGGTTTAGTGTGACTGGAATTTTGGTTCCTAAATCATTTTTTAGAAGGAATCTTGGAAGTATTATTTAGCCAGATGATTTTGTATAATCTATAAGGAGTCAGGATAGAACAGAGAATCATAGTTGGGTTATTTTGTGAGGCAGTGCTTACTAACATTACTCATGAAAACATTTCCTTGAAAGAGTTGTCAGTAAAACTGTTTCCTTTCTTTTGCTTCAACTCTTAACACTCAAGTCCTTCAAGAGTTGGAAGTCTTTGTAAATAAGATACTGCTTTTATTAAAAGATGTTTGATATTATTTTGATCAATTCCCCTTCATATAGATCTCTGCTATAGGTAATGTGAAAATAGAATTCATATTTGGATAGATCTTTGGTATACATACCATTTTTTAAAATTTTTCTACTGTCATTCCTTCAGTTACTTTATAGAACCTTTAATCAAAGTCTAGATTCTCCAACAAAATGCATAATCCTAATTCTATTCTATATAACCTACTCATCAAATATTCCAGAAATAATATCAGTAACATATTACTCATTGTATAGTTTAGTGGAATAGAACATAGGAAGACATGAGAGAGAAAAAGGGAAAGACTTAAACCTGTTTACTATGTATCCAGGATACAGACATGGTAGGAATGAGTTTGGTCAACACTAATATGGGTCCACACAAGTTAATATTCTCATATCAGTACATTTATTTTACAGAAAAAGGGTATCTTTTTAGGTTAACAAAAATATAGAAAGATTAGATATGAATTAAGGAAATAAGACAGAAAATATTTATCAAGATAATGAAAAAGCAAATTCATACTTTTCAAAATTGCATTTCTAAAAAATTATAAACTAAAACTCCAGGAATTAAAGAATTAAATAAGATATCTAAAATATGTTATGGGATTTTTTGATATATACTCAAACATGAGCTAGTTTTCCTCATGAAAATTAAACCCCTTTGGTTTTACTGTATCTACAATGGAGTTGGAGAATAATACTGTTCATTTTTTTCTTTCTCTATATATTAAATTCCATAATTCAGATATTATATACCATTTTCTTTACCTTTGGCTTAGCTCTTTCATAACTCTACCATAATAATAGAGCAGGAGAACCTAGGGCTGCTTCTGCTGTGAATAGACTGTGCTCTCTCTCACACACATAAATGAATAAGTAAAATGGCTGAATGAATTCCAAGTTGGTTTTTCATTTAATCTTCTGTGTGCTTTAGCCATAAAATACAGTTCATTTAAAGGCCTCTTTGTTGTTTCACTTCATTTATTTGGCATAATAGCAATAAATGTTCTATTCTGTGTGTTTTGCAATAGTAAAACAGCTCCCGGCTTTACAATAAAACTGGAGGGGTTTATTATATAAGAATAGTTTATTGTACCAGCACAATATGTACTAAAATGTATCATTACTTAATGTATTAATTTCTGATAATATCAAACTAACATTTCTTACAACTAGAAATATCTTATTAGTCTATAATAGGTGCTTCAAATAGTCTAATATATGTATATATTCATATATTTGTGTATTTATGTTTCTGTGATTTGATTTTAAACCCAACTTTTTATGTTTCCACTAGAGGTATCAGCATTTAATTAAATTATTGTTGAAAATATTTATGAAAAATATTATAGAATGCTAGCTATTCACCATTCTTTAAGGTTATATGCCATAGTATAAATGAAGCATCTGGGCTGTCTGGAGTATACTTAGGGTTTTCCTTTTTAACCTCCTTTATGTTTCAAATTTTTTAAAGTTTTATGTTTTATTTTACCCATAATAATCAGGGAAACTGATGGATCCGGATCCATTGGCTTATGTTCCAACTTGTGAAGACATTTAAAATATTTATTATTGAAAGAATAAATTGTAAATATTACCCACAAAATACAGTATTTCCTAGTCATTAATATAATGATACATTTGCATCATTATTTCTACATCTCACTAATTATTTTTTCAGTTTGGGTCATTTTAATTGTAATGAAGGACAGATTTGGATGACTATAGATAATGAAAATTTCAAGCTATTTTATCACTATCTCACCTTTGAATTACCCTTTATATTCCTTCTTACATTGGTTATAGTGACTATCCTATAGTTTTCTAACAAGTACATTTAATGACAATTTGTTTCTATTAATTAGGGGTTATATGATTCCTACTTACCTGACTCTGATCAGATTCTGTGAAGGACATCATGTGGCTTTTGCCCTATGTAACTTTTCTAAAGATAAATATTTCCACTTCTGCTCAAGTTATATAAGTGATTCCTTATTCTCTATTGTGAGAAATAAAAGTCTGCACTATAACCTCCAAACAGGGTATCACATGCATACTAATACCAATTAAAATACAATAATGAATTTCCTCATTAATATTCCATTAATCTGAACATTTTTTTTTGGTACTGGGGATTGAATCCAGGGGTGCTCTACCCCTAGTTATACCCCCAACACTATTTTATTTTTTTACTTTGAAACAGGATCTCCCTAAGTTACTGAGGGCCTCACTAAGTTGCTAAGGCTGATCTAGAACCTGTGATCCTACTGTCTCAGCCTCCCAAGTACGGAGATTAAAGGCATAAACCACCATGTCTGGCAGGAATTTTCTTTAATAACCTCTTCTACCTTTGAGGTGTAAATATTTAACAATCAGTCAGACTTTCTTAATATAGTGTATTCTATAAACATAAAGTTAAAGGTATAGAATCTGAACTTGTATGGCTGTGATTATTTTATATTTTTAAATTTTAATAAGTAATGGCCTATTTTAACATTTTTGTGTGTGTGTATGGTACTGGAGATAGAACCCATGGGAATTCCGCTTCCAGGGTATATCCCTCCCCCAGACCTATTTTATTTTTTATTTGGAAACAAGGTCTCACTAAGATGCTGAGAACCTCAATGAGTTGCTGAGGCTATCCCTTGAAACTGCAATCCTCCTGTCTCAGCCTCCCAAATACCGGATTATGTGTGTACCATGTCCAGCTATAATAAATTTAAGTTTAATAATTATTCATCTTTAAATATGTACTACATATTATTTTTCTCACACTCAAAAATATGATCATCAACAGATATGTGGATAAAGAATATATTGTATATATACACAATAGAGTTTTAGTCATCCATAAAAATAATAAAATTATGTAAGTTTTGGGAAAATGAATGGGATTGGATAGTGGAGAGTATCATGTTAAGCAAAATAAACCAGATTCATAAAGAAAAGTGTCATAAGTTTTCTCTCTATATTGAAGCTAGTTGGAAAAAAAGAAAAAAAAAGGGGGGGAACTTATGAAAGAAGAGGGGAGAACATGAGGGTAAAGGAAGAGAGACTGGAGGGAAAAGGCATGGAGGGAAACAGGAGGTATTGGGGAGTGAAATCAACCAAATTATTCCATATGCATGTAGGAAAATATAGCAATGAAGCTCACCATTCTGTATAATTAGTATGCACCAATAAAAATAAAAAATTAAATTAAATTCAAATGATTTAAATATCAACTTGCCTTAAGGAATAAGAATCATCATTAGGAAGATTACAGTTTTAGAAAAAGAGGTGATTAGGAAACTGGAGACATGAAAATCTGTATAACATAATCGCAAAGTTGTTACCTGAGAAAATTTAGAAGTCAGACATTTTGCTTTCTGCATATGTAGCTATAAGAAAAGAATTCAGAAATCAATATAAGTAGTTTCACTATTAGGAAAATTTCCAAAGGCACTAGGGAAATAAAAATAACTTAAGAAACGGAAGGTTTGAAAAAAAAATTAAATGGAATTTCTGGATTGCAGAAACCAAGGGCTTTTAGAAA
Organism: Graphiurus murinus; assembly: GCA_004027655.1. Lineage (NCBI taxonomy): Eukaryota > Metazoa > Chordata > Mammalia > Rodentia > Gliridae > Graphiurus > Graphiurus murinus. The sequence goes on along the minus strand of PVLC010001143.1, from coordinate 114,881 downwards.
TTCAAAACATCCATTGATTTGAGACCTCTAAGCTACTTCCCTCAGGAGGAAGGAAAAAAAATAATCAAGAGAACCTTTGAGAGACAAACAGTGCGTAGTAAGATCTTCACCAGATAATCTTCACCAGGGCTAATATCAGACTGAGATGTTTGTTAAATCTTTTTAATTGAATAAAATATCTCAGGGGAAAGGCTTGATTAAGCCTTTCTCATGAAATCACAACAGCTTTAAATGAGTTCTGTCCCAACTGAGAAAGAATAAAATTACATCAAGAAAACAAAAGAAATATGACATATGGGACTAAGATTTGAAAATAACCGTATGTATGATTCTTAACAAATGGAGATAGCAGAAATCAAACAGGTATGAATTGTTCTCTGTTTTTATGAGAGTCGCACTTCGAAAACATCACAGGTTAGATATGATTATGATTATTGGGCCTTCCACTTCTTTCTGGCAGTAGAGTCTTAAAAGTATGCATGCCACTCAAGGAATGTATATTCCCAGAGTTATATGATATTTACATCATCTTCAGTTTGAGAAAGCCAATAGAAAAAGGAGCTCTCCCAGCAGACCCATGGAGAACTCTGGAACAAAGAGTGCAAAGAGCAGAACTTGAGTGGGATCAGGACTGTTCCTCACAGTGAGGTGGCTTCCAGTGTATTTTTCCAACAGGTGGATTTCTGAATTGCTTTACGTCTCACATACACTGGAGTGATTCTGGGGGCAATCTTCTTCCCGTCTGATACCTTCAAATGAACTTGTGGAGGTTGTGGGCATATTGTTCCTATCAAAACTGAGCACGATATGGAAATTACCAGGACACAAAAAAAGCCTATTACCAAAGCTGAAATCTTCATCACATGATAATGTTGTTTTTCTTTAAAACATGAGAGGATATAATTTGATAAACTGAGATTGCTTAACCACACCCTGTTATGTTTCCTTCTTTCTTTTTTAAAAATAGATATTGAATATATATGTAACTATTTAAACAGTGAGAAAAAAGAATAAAACATGAAACTACCCAAGTAGTATAAGAGTATTTTTGTGCTGAAAGGAAAAATTTCTTGCTTATCCAAAACTTCATATCATCGACATGCATTTTTGACTTACTTGGAGTTCCTAACGTCAACATTTGTCACAATTTATGAATCAGTACTGATATATTATTGTTAATTGTTATATGGATTTCCTCAGCTTTTATTTATAGCTTTTATTTCTCTGGATCCTATATAGGATATTACATTACAGTGAGTCATCATGTCTTAGAATTCTCTTAAATACTGACATTTTCTGTCTTTTTAAAATTTTTGATGTCCTTAAGCATTTTGGGGAGTATGAATAGGGATATTTTGTAGAATTCCTTTTAAAAGGAACTTGTATGATGTTTTTCTTATAACTAAAGGCAGGTGACCAGTTGAGGAGAGGAAGATCACAGATCACAGAGATAAAGTACTATTGGCATTGCAAAAAATACACATAAACATGGCATATGATTGTTGATATTAATCTTGGTAACTTACCAAAGGCAGTGTTCATTAGGCCTCCATATTGTAGAGGTATTGCATTCCCCCTCCACCCTTTTCATACTTCATTTTTGGAAGGAAGTCACTATAAGCATCTTCCAGTTAGGAGAGACAAATTATTTTCCAACTCATGGAGGCAGATTATCTACATAAATTATTTGGAACTATCCTTAAAGGAAGCTATTTCTATCCCCCTCCATTAATTAATTAATTCAACTCTTTATTTATATCAGTATGGAATTATGCAATGTATATGTTGTATTACATAATTAAATACTATTTTACTTATTTGAATCAGAATATTTTCATATTTTGGCTACTGTGAATCATGCTACAATAAATGTGATGATACAGATATATTTCCAAGATTCTGATTTCATTTCCTTTGAATATACACCCAGTAGGTTGGTAGCTGGCCATAAGATAGTTTGTTTACTTATTTATTTATTTATTTATTTATTTATTTAGTTAGTTAGTTAGTTATCTGTGTGTTTCTTACTGGAAATTGAACCCCAGGATGTTCTACCACTGAACTACACCTACAGTATATTTTACTTTTTATTTTGAAACAGGATCTTACTAAGTTACTGTGCACTGTCCTTGAACCTGCAATTCTCATGTCTCAGTCTCCCAGGTACTGAGATTACAGGCATACACCATGGTTCTCCTCATCTTTTAGTTTTTTGAGAAGCCTCTAATCTATTTTCACTCTGCATTTCACAGTAAGGTCTATTATCTACTTTGAGTTAATTTTATTTGTATGAACTATGTGGGTTTTTTTTTTGTAGGTCACTTTTACTTTTGAATATGGACTTTGAATTGTTGCATCACCATTTGGTAAAAAAAAAAAAAATCCTTTCTCCATTAAACAGCATTTGCATCTCTGCCAAAGATTCAATAATTATAATCGCATTTCCCTTTTTTTGTACTCCTTATTTGATTCTATTGATCTATATGTCTTTTCTTTCACCACTTCATGCTGTGTTGATATACTGTGGAATTTTTCAGTATTAATATCAGGTATTGTCAGTCCTCTAACTTTGTTCTTCTTCAGTTTTGTACTGTCCATTATAGGTATTTCATCTTTCTGTATAAACCGAATTCGTATGCTGATATCTACAAAATAGCTAGTGAGTACTTTTTTTTTTAATTTTGAATAATTGACTCATTTAAAACTATAGTCTTTTTTCTGGAAGTCTGGCTCCTTCATATGAAAAGAGTTCTAAGATTAATCCTTTAAATTTTTTTTCCCATGTGATAATTGTTTTTTGTTGTATTTTGCTCTTATTCTGTAATGACTGATAGCAGTTTATATTAAGTTTCAGTGATAGGTATACATGTCTCAGTATAAACTCTGTGACCCTTAATAATTACATAGAAGGTATGCCATGAGATTAAGTGGTAATTTGGTATAAATACATACCTCCTGCCCCACTGAAGGTGAGAATAGTGAAACCATATCCTTTGAAATGAAAATGAAGTAGAATACAAATATCACTCTTTAATTTGATTTAAGGAGAAGAGGATATGTTTCATTGAATACTCTAGTAAAAAAACACATTATTTTATTTATGCTTGACATGTTCATATGCCAAACTAGGAAAATTAAAAATATAAATACAGGATGGGGAAAAAATTACAAATCAGAATGTAGGAAAAATGTTTGAAACATCAATTCACATAAAAATTATTTTTCTTTTAACTTGAATGAATTTATTTTGATATGTTGCCATAAAGGACATAGCATCAATTTCAAAAGTAAGTAAAATTAAATGGATTAATTTATTAATTTAAATGCACTTTGTTATGGTTAAACAAACTGTCATTATGTTGAACAGGTAAAATTATTTCCTTAAAAGTTTTTGCAACTCAGGATTTAACATACTTAAAAATAATAATTTTCTAATTACTGTGGCAAATTTAGTTAAGGAGAAAATCTTAATTATTACAACTTTAAATGTATAGATTCTAGATATTTCCGATATAACTATTTAATAGCTAAGCAATATAGTTACTCTTTAATGAAAAATGCTTGCTAATTCTAATGGTTAAAAATCAGAGTTATTATCTTAGTATTATTTGAGATTAATTTACCCCCTTCCATCTTTTTAAACCACTTGCTTTACATTTTCTTTTTTTTGGGGGGGGGTACTGGGGATTGAACTCAGGGGCATTCGACCTTCGAGCTATACCCTTAGCCCTGTTTTTTATTCTTTATTTTGAAACAGGGTCTCACTAAGTTGCGGAGTGCCTCACTAGGTAGCTGAGGCTGGCCGCGAACCCAGATCCTCCGGTCTTAGCCTTCCAAATGCTGGGATTACAAGCTTGCACCACCATGCCCGGAGTTTTACATTTTCTATTAACTATGATGTCTTTTTGTTGTTTGGCTTTGCTTCTATTCTCTTGTAGTAGCAATAGATCACTGTTAATGAAACAATGTGCTATAATTTCATGTTATATTTGCAGTGACTATCAGTCATAAAAATATAGGGATATAGCTTGGAGTTCAATACTATATCTACTATCATTAAAATGTTTAAAATTTTGCACATATAGACTATGTTAACATCAAAATATAATAATCCAGATCATTTTTATACTATTCTTAGACAACTACCCAATATTTGACTTAAGTATTTTAGACTTCTTATACGTGTGCATTATACTTTGTCTCTAACTTCATTCACAGTCAATATATTTTATGTAGGCATATTTGAAAATTCTACAACAAAATTGAAAGTGAATGCTACATTGAAATGTTTTCAGGCACAACACATGAAATAGCTTTAGAAAATCATTCAGAAACTGCGAAAAGATAATAACTTTACTCTGCAAGTGACTATAAAATTAGTCAAAGCAGAGGGTATAGATTATTTTGTAACTATCCTCAAATAAAAGAGGTTGAGTATTAGACTGTATCAGGCTAGAAAAATCTCATCAGTAAACATTTCTAATAATACGAAGTATTAAAACAGATTCCTACCACTGCAATGTGAAAATATTCCAGTTCATATAAAGTAAAAGCCAAATATAAATACTATGGATTGGATTGCACCCCCACTGCCAATTCACATATTGAAATAATCCTCAGTGTGACTATAGGTGGAGATAAGTGCTTTAGAATATAATTAAATATAAATGAGCTATAAGCCAATCTAACAAGATTGGTAGCTTTAAAATAAAAAAGAGAGAGATAAAAGGATGACTCTTTTACTCACACAAAGAAGAGGTCTTGTGAGCACACAGTAAAAAAATAGCCATCTAAACAAGCCAAGTGAGCAGGTATCAGAATAAAACACACCTTGCTGGCACCTGCATCTTGGATATCCTAGATTTTAAAACTGTAACAAATAAATTTCTGTTTAAGCCACTAATATATGATATTTGTGTGTGTGTGGTGAACCAACCATACAAATACATCAACAAATAAAAAATTTATTATATTATAAAATTGAATATATTAGTAAGCTATTAAAAAAAAAACAATTTTTACCAAGATAAATGTTCTTAGAATTTTTGTTCTACCCACTGTAAAAATTTAAAACAGTGTTGATTAATGTGATATATATTTTGAAAAACAAGTGAAATAGATTGTTGTAGTTTTTATTGAAAATACAATATTGCACAACTTAATAGTATTCAATAGATACTGTAGATCCACAAATCTCAAAAGATAATGAGCATTTTTTTATTATTAGCAAAAAGGGGGAACTAGATGAAGCAACAAGAAATTAGGAATGTCATAAGATTTCTCGAAAGAAACCAATATTCATTATGGAAATCCAGAGTGTGTGGTTCTGAGAGCTGAATGACTATGAAAACATGTAGAAGAAATAAGAGTTGGCCATAAGAAAAATATTTACATATATCTGTTCCAGGGATGAAGGACTCTCTTCTGGTCACTTCTCAATTAACTGTGAATAAAATAAAAGTTTGTAGTGTATCTACAAAAAAAGTAAAAATTTAATATTCAAGAAATGTAATAAAAATCATACCTAAAGAATCATGAGAAAGATGTGCAAAATGATTTAAAAGTGAACAAATCCTATAATATCCAGTCTAGAAAAAGTATTAATAATTTTCCTAAGCCAAGTTTGATGAACAGTAGTCATGATTTATATTTATTAATTTTTATCACAGAACTATTAGTAATTAAGATTATAATTAGTTATATCAAGGACATGTCTTAAAAATATATATTTTAAAAACTTATTTAATGGGATAAAATTCACATGACATGCATTCACTCATTAAAATGAGCAATTAATGTTGTGGTTCTTTTTTTTTTGTATATCCATACAGTTGTATAACTATAACCATATGCTAATTTTAGAATATTTTCATATCCTCCAGAAAATCTCAGAGTCACTTCTGCAATCAGATGCCATATGAAGTGTTTGGAAGTTGTCAATCTCATCCTTATCCCAAGAAATTTCAACAAAGTGAAATCAGTGACTTTTTTTTAACCCATCAGATCAGGACAAACCACCACATAAAAATCTAGAGAGAAGATCAAGTCCAGTCATATCTAAAAATTATAGATCTGGATGAGAAGCTGCTAAATACATACATTGGTAGGAATATTTAAATGCTAACTTTAATGACTTTCTGGGGGTAGGATAAGAATGAGAAAGTCTTGGGGGTCACAATCTTAGAGAGAACTGACAGTTACATGTGCTATTCTCCAATAACTCCACCAATTTAAGGCTCTTGATCTTAGAAAGAAACTTCTAAGGGTAATAGAGCAGAATAATTATTGTAAAATAAAAATAGTAAATCTCTAGGGGAAGATAATTTATGAGTTTTTTTCCTACAAGAGGAAAGGGATTTCCTTCCAGAATAGCCCCCTATAGACTTCCTATTTCATTTTCAGGGTGTAGGGGTGGGGAACGGTAACATTTGAGAGACACATGTGAAGATCACAGCCCAGAGACACGGACTTATCAAAAGATTGAGATTTGAGCCTAAGGTTATAAGTTGATTACCCTCACCAATGCCTTACCAACAAACTGAAAGAGTTCCAAGATAGTATTACTGAATTTCAGCTGGCAGAGCTATAAGATGCAAAAATTCTTTGAGAAGGAGTATTTAGGGAAAATTTAAGTCCATATGGGATGCAAAAGTAACAATGCTAGAAGTGTTTGATGCCTCTAGGACTAAAGCTACAGTTACGAGACTCCTCTTAATGCCTCACTTATAAGATCTCTGGAAGGTGTTAACAGATCTCTTAGGCTTAAACTTCCTAAAGCATTCCTCCAAATAGTCGTTTCCTTTAGGGAGAATTATAGAGCACCATTAGAGTTCCTATATTACTGCTTGTCAGAGCTGGGGTGGGTACAGTGGCCTGCTTCTCTCAAAGTGACACCTTTGATCTACTAGCCAGGCACTGGGTAATGATGGTAGTCATGATATTCCTTGGTCTCTGTTTACCTCTCCTTCCATGGAGCCCCCACCCTTCCATCCAGGGAGGCTCAGATCTTTCAAAGCTCACCATGCTTGGCCTGCTGTGCCTAGGGAGGAGTTTCTACCCCACATGTGAAAGCCTCCTGGTGGAAGGGAACCCCCATATGTCTCAGTAGTATTTTGCTCAGTTAAAGTTTCTGCAACATGCAGCTGGGAGAAATAAGAAGTGTTGGTCACTGCACTTCATGTAGGAATCATTGTCCTAGCCCAGGAATCATAGGATGTAGGGTCCTCATCTTCTCTATCTCACTAGGTAAAGCTTCCATTATACAGAGGTGAAGACAGTTTATAAATCAAGGGAGGCTCATGTTAAATGGAATTAAGATAGGAAAAAATAGGAAATATTTCCACACATGAGAAAATGCCAGTATATCTGAAACTATGGTGATAGAATGAAATGAACTAAACCAAATTCAGGTGAGATAGGCAGGCCTAGTGGTTCAGAAGAATTTGGGTCCTATTAAAAATGGACACGATAAGCCGGGCGTGGTGGCGCACGCTTGTAATCCCAGCATTCGGGAGGCTGAGACCGGAGGATCTGGGTTCGCGGCCAGCCTCAGCTACGTAGTGAGGCCCTCCGCAACTTAGTGAGACTCGGTTTCAAAATAAAGAGTAAAAAATAGGGCTGGGGGTGTAGCTCGAAGGTAGAACGCCTCTGAGTTCAATCCCCAGTACCGCAAAAAAAAAAAAAAAAAAAAAAAAAAAAAAAAAAAAAAAAAAAAAAAAAAAAAAAAAAAAATGGACACGATATATATGAGTAAGAAAAACTCTTCTATTCTAAGTTTTCCAATAAAATTCAAACTAAATGAATATTAAAGTAAAAGGAAAATTACGGTTTCCTAATATCAGGTAGTAAATTATTTGAGTGCAAGAGGTCCTTTTGACCATATTAAAATAGAACAGAAAAAAAATTCTTATTTCACAATTTTTTTTAGTTTTTTTAATGTAAGAAAATATAAGCACCATTCCTGTATTTAGTAGAAAAATCCCCAGTAAAGGCTAATGTACAATTTTGGATCAGCTGATCCAAATGGAGATTTGTATTCAGAATAGATTTTGTCTAGTAAAAACGAAAACCATATAGATTTATATGTTTTGTCATGTCCTGCCCCAGCTTTTGATAACTGAGATACATACCTTATTCTGCTGCTACTGTTACTCTTACTAGTATCAGTGCTAATAGTACTACTTGTCGGCACTACTTATTCCTTTTCAGAGAGAATTACTTCTCTATACCTGTTAGTTAAGTTTCTTATTTACTTTCTAATATGATATTCATTCAATGAACAGTTAAGTATTATACAGGATAAAATACCTGATGTTTATATTTTGGTCTAGTTTTAAAAAGTCATAAATAACTTATTCAAAAAATATCATAAAGGTCTAAGTTTAGGAGCATTGCCTGAATACAATTTTGTGCCTGAAAACAGTAAATACTTTCTGTGATTTTCGGGCACAGAAAAAATGAATTAACTTGTGACACTTTGTGGCAACAAAAATGGACATAATTATATATCATATATTCGCATTTTTATCATGTCCTTTTCACCTCAATATCATCTTGAGATAAATTAGGCATGCTACACATGTGCAAGTGTTACGAATTATAATAAAGGTGATATAGGACAGCTAGTTCTCTTTGTAAGTATGAGTTGGTGAATGTAGACCTTCAGTTGTTATGGCAACCTTCAATTAATGAAAGTATCATCAAAGTCATCTCTCTACAATATTTAATAAGTTATTTCCATTAAATATGATGGAATGCTCCTTCTGAATCCAATGACATAGCTGAAGTTAAAAAGCCATATTAGATAAAATGAAAATAGATATATCCTCTATTGTTTAATGGAGAAAAATCTATCAAAAACTTCTCTTAAGATTAATTTTTTTGTAAAGACAGCTGCAGCTATGTTGCTAATAAAATATTAATAGCCTCTATATAGTTAGCCTTTCAAGTAGATTTATGAATCCTTACAGATTTTCCATTAGGCTAGGAGGAAAAGATATGATGATGATGATAACTGACACAATTTTGAAATATCAATTAACATAAATACTAATATACATTTTATTTTTGTCAAAATAATTATTTTCAAATTCTCATAAATTTAACATAAAATATAATAGCCTAAAATTATATCAATGGATGTGATTTGAGAAATGAAACTTGAGTTAATAATAGCTACTTCACATAGGATGTTCAGTTCCATTATTTCTAATCTTCAACATATATAAGGTAAATTTTTAGTAGCCTATTTTAAGGACTCGGTAAATGAAGTTCTAAGAGCTTAAGTTCAAGTAGCATTTTAATAATCACATAATGAGCTAGGGATGATCGTACACACCTGTAGTCTTAGTTACTTGGGAGGCTGAAGCAGGAGGAGCACAAGTTTGAGGCCAACATGAGCAACTTATACCCCGTCTCAAGATACAGAATTAAATGGCTGAGAATGTAGTTCAGTGGCAAAGCACCTGCCTAGCACATGCAAAGACTGTTGCTCAGTTCCCAGTATTGCACAACAGAACAAAGCAAAGCCAAAAAAAAAAAAATCAATGCAGTTAGTGTGTGGAAGAACAAGAATTATGTCAAGTGTATGTGAGGGCAAATATTATTCAACAGGCTATGATCTCTTCTTAGAATTGCTATGAAATTACAACCTAAAAATAAAATCATAACGTTTGCAACTCTACCAACTACTTCCATAAAATCCTAGTGTCCTTGTTTTAATGATGTGCAATATGACAAAGATGGCTATTTGAGTTTATTATCTATAAGCTGACAATGCTTTGGGTTTAATGCTTGATTCCTAATATCTCCTTGGAGCACAACCCAGAATGATGTAAAAAGTAACTAGAGCATGATTAGCAAAGAAAATATTCTGTGATTCAGTGATCAGCAATGTGAATCTTGGGAAGGAAGTTAAAAGCTACAACTTGGAATAATAAGATTGTTTAGTGTCACAGATGTTAATAGAGTTTAAGAGGAAAATGTCTTAGATAAGTGAGCCCTTTTTATTTTCACTTTATGTGCCCAAGGAAACCAACCTAACATAAAAGTGAGGCAATCTGTTCTTATGGCTATAGCCGGGAAGGCTGAATCTGTCTTATTCTATATGTCTAAAACTGATAGAACTGAAACATCAATAGAAGATCTTCAATTTCGTTGCAGCAAGAGTGAATGCATTTGTAGCAGATACCTGGGTAGAAAATAGTTTGTTCAAATACAGTACTAGATAAATTCCTTAAATAATATTAACATTAAAGGTAATATTAACATTTTAAATTACTTATTATGTGGCAGACACATTAACTACCTACGCTCTATAAGTATTTGTAGGATTAAAAAAATATATCTCATAGTAAATTAACCTCCTCACTCCATTTCTCTTTTAAAACAGAAGCACAAAACTTCCCTTATAGTTTTATGCTGAGAATCTGATGGAAGTGGTGTACACAGGGTCAAGAGCAAATAAATTGATTCAAATCATTCTGGATTTTAATTCAAGTCTTTCCAATATTTACTGCTGTGGTTTTGGATGAATCTCTCTGAGTCTTACTACCATTTATTTATTTATTATTTATATATATTTATTTAAAGTACTATTATCTAAATATATCTAAATATTTAAATATATTTGATATACACACACACACACATTACTGGTGCATTGTAATCACACATCTTGATGAAGTTCAGAATGTTAGAGGCTTATATGCACACAGCACTCACTGAGACCTCCCCATTTCCCATCCTATTTCCCTTCTCCCCTTCCTTCCCATGCTTAGCACAATGATTAATAAGTTTGTGAATGTACATTATTTCCACTAAAGTATTTTCTTCTTCCCACCTCTCATCTCCCTCAGTTAGGTCATCTTCTTTACTCATCTAAGGTTTCTTTTTCTTTGTCTAGAGTCCCTCTTATGTTCCATTTTCTTCTTAGCTTCCACATATTAGGGAGGAGAATATCCGACTTTTCACTTTTTGTTACTAACTAATCTCACTTAGCATAATGCTGTACAGTTTCATACATTTTCCTACAAATATAATTCTGTTGTTCTTTATGGCTGAGTCAAATTCCATTGTGTACATATCCTGTAGTTTTGAAATCCATTCATCTGTTGATGACATCTTGGCTGGTTCCATTGTTTTGGTAATTGTGAATTGTACAGCTACAAACATAGACATGTGTGCATTACTCTGGTAATTTGATTTCCATTCTTTTGGGTAGATACCCAGGAGTGGTATTGCTGGGTAATATGCTAGGTTCATTCTTCTTCTTCAGAGGATCCTCCACACTGTTTTTCAAAGTGGTTGCACTAATTTGCAATCCCACCAACAATGTATTATAGTCCCTACTTCTCCACATCCTCACCAGTATTTATTTATTTATTTATTTATTTATTTATTTATTTATTTATTTATTTATTTATTTTTTGCGGTACTAGGGATTGAATTCAGGGCATTCTACCTCTGAGCTATACCCCCAGCCCTATTTTTTATTCTTTATTTTGCAACAGGGTCTCACTAAGTTGCAGAATGTCTCACTAGGTAGCTGAGGCTGGCCACGAACCCAGATCCTCTAGTCTCAGCCTCCCAAATGCTTGGATTACAGGCTTGTGCCACCATGCCCGGCTTGTTTGTGTTTTTAATGATTGCCCTTCTAATAGAGGTTAGGTGAAATTTCAGGGTAGTTTTGATTTGCAGCTGATTCCTAATGATGTTGAACATTTTTCATACATTTGTATTTCTTCCTTTGTGAAGTGTCTACTTAGTTCACTTGCCATTTTTTGATTGGTTTATTTGTTTTATGGTGATGAGTTTCTTGAGTTCCTTGTATATTCTATATATTAGTCCTCTACCAAAGGAATAGCTTGCAAAAGTCTTCCATTTTTTATATTTGTTTTTATTACATTGATCTTCTTTGTTATGTCTCAAATAATTATATATAAAAGCACCATAGAGACTGAGTTAGGTAATATTTACATCCAGAAATGTATATGCCTCTTCTACTGTCATCCCATTGTTATGGAAATTTATGCAATATAGACAAACACCAACTGACTTGTGGCTTTGCCATTGTCTCAACACTCTTCAGTGAACCACATGTTATTTGACCTGTAGTATATGCTGTGACCTTATGTTTGTTTTCATGCATGGCATTCCAGAGGGTTTCTATCTGTGTTCCTGATTCATTCTCAACTCTAATACTCCACATACCTGCATCAATGGAGGGAAATCTCTCACTTCTCTTGCCTGTTGCTGAGCCTAGGCTTCTGTAGAGGTGTGGTGAATTGGATGTTTCACCTTTTCAGCCTCAGTTTCTGTGTGCCTAAGGATTTCTCAGAATTTCTGGGTATATTCCATAAATGACAATATTTACATCTACTCAGTTGCAGTAGGCAGATTTTTCAGATCACTGCTAATGACTATCATCGTTTTACAAGGTCCACCCATCTAGCGTCGGCAATACTTATAACTATAATTATGTTGTCTTATATGGCTAAGGACTTTTGCAGATGTAACTGAGTTCTCACTTTAGTTGACTTGAAGATAAAGAGATATCCCTGAAGGGCCTTGCCTAATCTGGGAAATGTATGAAGGCATAGAGCTCTTCCTACCAAAAGTGATTTAAAGCTAAGAAGGAATCAATTCAAAGCAGAGTTTTCATTGCTGGCTTTAAAGATGGAGGAGGCCACATAGCAAGAAAAGTGAACAGAGCCTAGAAGCTGAGAGTGCTTCTTCATCCAGCTAATAGCCAGGAGGAATCCAGGGACCACAGTCCTACAATTTCAAGGAAACTCTATAAACAAGCAATGAACTTGGAAAATAATGTCAAACCCCAGATGAGAACTGTGTCCCTCAACAACATCTGGATAGTAGCTTAATAGATCCTGGAGCCTAAAATACTGCCATAGTCTGTGGAGACTTCTAAGCTGAAGAAATTGTGATCTAATAATTGCGTATTGCTTCCAGCTGCTATGTTAGAAGAATTTGTACATAATAGAAAACTAAGACCCTGTGTAGAGTCTCTCTCATAGTCAGGATTTCTCCTCCCCTTAGAGCAAGCATTGCTCCTTTTGTTTCTGAGGGTTTTGAACAGGATTCCTACCTCTTCCAAGGTGATATTGGAGCTCTACTTCAATACAGTGCACAGTGCTTATCATGAATGTTTCCTGTCTCATGTGGCAAGTAGGTTTTAACTTGTGTCAATGTAGGGTAGAGAGAGCAGGAGTTTTGATCCACCAGTGGCTCCATCTTAACATTCCTTGGTATCTATCAGAACAGAAATCCAGGGAGGAGGGTATTTTGTCTTTCCTTCAAATGCAGACAGATTCCACCTCATGGTAGAGCAGGGACCAGTCTGAAAGAAACGTGAATTTCTTTCCTCTCTCTAATCACAAGAAAGGTTTTGGTCTGAGATGTACATAGGGCAGGAGGGAACAAACTGCTGATAACCACCTTATCTTCGGATAACCCACAGCCCTGATGAGCTTTACCAACTAGTCCTATTCACCCATCAAATCTTGGCCTACCCTGAAGCTTGTTTATCAAAACCGTACTCCCAGGTTCGTGGCCACCTCAGCAATATAAGAGGCTTTCTGCAACTTAGTGAGACCCTGTTTCAAACTAAAAAATAAAATAGGGCTGGGGTATAGCTCAGTAATAAAATGCCCCTGGGTTGAATTCCCAGTATCACACCCACAATGAACAAAACAAAGCAAAACACTATTCCTAAAATTTCTCAGGACCACTTGGTGCAGGAAAATGATGATATCTAGGGTAGACTTTTCCCAGAGACTCTAATATGTGATTAGTCCCCACCTGACTCTTAAAGAATTTGATTTCTTCTTACCTGCTTTATGATAACCACTTATTTTGTTCACACTCTTTCCAAAGTGAAACTATCTACATATTTATTCTTTCCTCAAAGGGCTTATTATCCTTCAGAATTCAGTTCACCTGGGAAATTTGTGACATCAGCTCTCTAAAGGGCTGACAAAACTGTGATTAGGAAGATTTTTCATTTTTTTTGAAATTTTATCATAGGAGTTAATTCACTTGTGGCATTATAAACATAAGCAAAAACAAAACTATCTGTCTTCTAATATAATATTTTTAATATCATATGTATTTAATAGAAGATAATTGTCATGCATGAACCAAAAAACTTCTAAAACCCCAAAGGCCATACTAAATTTTAAGCAGTTAAGTTGGAGAGTTCCAATCAAATTTTATTGTATGAAATAAAGAGAAAAATAAAACTATTTCATTTTATTAAATGCAATGGATTCTTAAACTTCAGTTTAAAGTATGCTCATTTAAATTCTAATATCCTACTTTGTGAATAAGTCAACAGGCCCAGGCATATCTGGTAAAAAAATAAATAAACTTTTTATTAAATGCTTACTATTTTCAAGTTTTTATTGTAAGAATACTGTATGCTTTATTATTTTTGTCTTTTATTGGGAGGCTGAGACTGGAGGATCCAGGTTTGCGGCCAGCCTCAGCTACCTAGTAAGGCACTCCGCAATTTCGTGAGACCTGGCTTCAAAATAAAGAATAAAAAATATAATCTTTTATTATAATGTAACATTTAATTAATATAGACACACACACACACACACTCTTACACACATCCAATATATACATCTGCATTAGTCTGTTTTCTATTACTATAACAAAACCTTCAGGCTAGGTGCTTTATTTTTTCATTTATTTATTTTGTGGTACTGGGGATTAAACTCAGGGGCATTTTTATCTTTGATCTATACCCTCCCAGCCCTATTTTTTTTTCTTTTGAAACAAGATCTCACTAAGTTATTGAGGGCCTCACTAAGTTGCTGAAGCTGGCCTTGAACCTGCAATCCTTCTGTCTCAGTCTTTCAAATACTGGGAATACAGGCATAAGCCACCACGCCTGGCTTATGCTAGGTACTTAAGAAATAAAAGAGTTTTATTTTGTTTACTGATTTGGTAGTAGAGAGACCAAGCAGTGTATTGCCAGCTCTGGCAAAGGTCCACCAGATGCATCACATCATGGCTGATGGTATTATTGTAGGAGCATGTGAGACACAGAAAGAAAGCCAGAGAGAAATTCAGACATCAGCCTTGCTCTTTTATAACAACCCCTCTTTCTCATTGGACCTAACTGGTCTCCATGAGTAAGCACTACGTTAATATCTCCCAAAGAGAAAAGGCTTAATGAGGTAATTATTTCCCATGAAGGAGCCTCTTAATGGTCCCATAGCACCTCCAAATACCACTGCACCAAGGACCAAGTTCCCAACATACGAACACTTGAGGGACATACTCATACCATATCCAAGTCATAGCAATCACATGTACAGTCCTATACCTCACACATATACATGATACATGTTTCACATTCGTATCCATGTACTGTATATCCATAGAGCAGTCTGGGAAGATTCAATCTAAAATTTTAACAATATAAACTTTTAGCCTGAGTTTTGCTTTTATTACTCTGATAACAGCAATTACTTGCCTCCATATCTCTGATTACAAAGTCGTATCATTCCAACTTTCCCATTTAGTATTTTTTGTCATTTCCATTGTCCATGTTCATCATGATCTCCTCTTCATCCTCCCTCTGTCTCTTTCTGTCACTCAATCACACTGCCTCACTTTAACATTTCCAGGCTCTGAATCCCATGTGTTCTTATGGAGGAACAAAAGAAATAACAAAGAAACAAAAGGGAGGAGGGTAAGACATAAATATAAAAGCTTAAGAAGCAAAGACTAATCAGTTTTATAAATATGCTGTTTACTAGGGAAAAAATTATTTTTACTAATGATAACATTTTACTTTGTAAGGCCTGTAGATCACTTAGCTAGTTCAAGTTAGAAAGAGAATGATCATCATAAGATTTATATGAGATAATAATTGAGAAAAAAAAAAAACTCAGTAATTCAACAAGAACATCAGTATGTCCTACTGAGTATGAGACTGAGTATGAGACTGAAGAGTAGTTCTAGGATATGAAGCAATTCTAGGACCAAGTCAAGTCTGTTAATCTTCATTTAAGTAATACTGCTTCTAGTGTGATTCAGGTATTTTCTTGAAATCGATGTATACCTTTGTTTCAGTCAGCATCCTCACTACTCTGATTCAAATTACCTGAAAAATACAACTTGGAAGAAGGGCGATCTGTATGTTCACATGTATGGAGATGTAAGGGGTTTAGTCCGTGGGAAGTTTGCAGGGCTCAGGGCATGGTGTTGGGAGGAGAGCAAGTGCAGAGACAAAAAAGAGAGGAAGGGATATGCTCTCACATCATGGTTCAAGAGAGCTAACAAAGGGAGGAGGAACCATAAATAATCCCCAAGGCCACACCTCCAGAGACCCCACCTCAGCAACCTAGCCCCACCTCCAACCTTGTCTAAGTAAGATCAAGGTGGACAGTATAGATTCAAATTATTAACAACCTTGGTCTTTTTTTCTTATCCTTCTGCTACCATAAGATTTCATCTCTCTACTCTCTATATTTTTTCTATAATGTAACTTAATCATATTTTTTCTTAATTATGATTTCAACTATGCATGATTTTCCATGGTCCCACAAGTCTTTTTTATTCTAAGTTCAATTTTGTTCCCTTCAGTAAATATACAATTCCTTTGGCATTTTCTGAAAATTAGATTAGCTCAATTTATATTTACATACTACTTGTCATCATATGCCATCAATTAGACACTTCTAATAAGTTATTTGTTTGTATGAAAATGAACTGTTCCCCCATGTGGAGGTTCTTGTCAGACATCACAACTTTCTAGATATGTGGGTTTTCCCCATCTCCCATAACAAAATAACACAAATTGGGTCACAACAACACAGATTTATTGCTTCACAGCTCTGGAGATTTAGAAGCCTGAGATCACAGTGTCCACAGGGTTATACCTCCTTTGAATTCTGTAAGGAAATATTTAATTGCCTCTTGCTAGTTTTGGGTGGTTCATTGATATCAATGTTTGATATTTTGGGGGTTGTAGCTCTTTAATTCTGGTTTCTGTGTTTGTCATCAGATAACACTCTTTCTGTGTGTCTCTTTGCTCCTGTGGTCTTATAAAATCATGAAGCACACTGAATTGGAAACCATTTTAACTTCATTTTAATTAATTACATCTTCCATGACCATTTCCATATAAGATTAGATTTTAATATACCAGGGTTTAAGACTTCAAAAGATCTTTTTGGAAGGACACAATTCAACTCATGAAGCCATGGGAGATTATACATTATGGTTTCTGATAGAAAAAGCTAAAGGAATGGTAGGATCAATAAGTGAACCTGTTTATAGTGCATTGCCATAATATAAGGAAAATTTATTATATATTACTACAATAAAATCTAACTTCCCATAGGTAGAACCCTTAATTTATATAATGATCCTCTTTAGTGTACATTAAAAAGTCAATTACATGCTTTTTACAGTTGTTTACTAAGAAAGGACATTTAATTTAATTAATTAACTTTTTTGTCGTACAAGGATGGAACTGAGGGATATCCTACAGTTGAGCTATACCTCCCTCCCCAGCCTTTTTTCTTTTTTTAAACAGTCTTACTTAGTTACCATACACTGGCCTTGAAATTGAAATACTCCTATTTCAGTGTCCCAGGATTATAGGCATGTGTCACTTGACCTAGTCTAATTTTATATTTAAGTACATTCTATTGATAGATATTGAGCTAGTTAATTTATTTATTTACTTATTTATTTATTTATTTATTTATTTATTTATTTATTGTACTGGGAATTGAACTCAGGGACATTTTACCTCTGAGCTGTATCCCAGACCTATTTTATTTTATTATTTTATTTTATTTCTGAAACAAAATCTTGGCAAGTTTCTGAGGCTGGCCTCAAGTCTGCCATCTTCTGTCTCAGCCTCTCTAGTACTGGAATTACAGGTATACACAACATGTCTGGCTTAGATTCTTTATATACATACTTTTATCTAATCATTAAATGAAACTATGCTTAGAGAATGTTATGTTCCTTATTTTGATATATGAACCTACTATAATTAATTGGTGGAACATCACAATGCTGATAAATAATGTGGCAAAATTTATACCATGTGTTTCTGATTATTTTGCTCATTATTAATTTTTCTGATGGCTTCTAACTTGTCTTTTAAAGCCTCAACTAATGTTTGTATTATTTTTGAAGTTATCTTCAAATAAAGTAATTAGAATTCATTGCTTTGAAAAACAGTATGTATTGGTGATACAGTAATTGGTTTGAATATCAGATGAATTGGTATTGTAGTTGCATATTTATCATTTCATGATTTTATAATATTAGCAATATTATATGTTTTTCTGAGTTTAAATTTTTATTTTTTAAATAAGAAGAAAATCTCATAAGATTGAATGGGGGCTCACAAAGTGTTAATAAAGTGGCTGTAAGCTGGGCGTGGTGGCGCACGCTTGTAATCCCAGCATTTGGGAGGCTGAGACCAGAGGATCCGGGTTTGCCGCCAGCCTCAGCTACCTAGTGAGGCACTCTGCAACTTAGTGAGACCCAGTTTCAAAATAAAGAATAAAAAATAGGGCTGGGGGTATAGCTTGTAGGTAGAATCACCCTCAGTTCAATCCCCAGTACCGCAAAAATAAATAAATAAATAAATAAAAAATAAAAAATAAATAAATACATAAATAAAGTGGCCGTAGGACACAGCAAATACAAAATATGTTAGTTATCACTGTTCCTACCTGTCTGTTACACATAATCACAATTTATCAGTGACATTGTAGTTATTATTTACAATATTTTTATTCCTAACAATTATTTATTATAAATTAATACATGCTTTCTTAATGTATAAATGTTTAAAATTTTATGAAGGTTAGGTGATAAAATCAAAAGTTGAGTCTAGTATTACAGGAGTTAATTTTATTAATTACTAACATATCACTCAGATTCAAATTTTATGCAGTCCTGGCCATTCCAAAATATTACAAATTTTGCGGTAGTTTGGACTATATTGCTAAAAAATTCTAAATTGAAGTTAACAAGAAAACCAAGTAAAATTTTACACACACACACACACACACACAATGTATATAAAGCTGTTTGAAGGTGTGAAAAGGTAATAATTTTATAGCCTATTTTCTTTGTCAATAAATTGTTACTAATATAAGAATTGATATAGACTATATACTTTTCACTTTTAGATAGGAAATAAATTATCTTATACCCATTTCAATATGTGTGGTACAAAGAGGCATACTTCCCAGCAACAGCATTATCACAAAATATTGAAGTTATTGTGAACAGAGTCTCCAAAGTTTTGCCACAGCGTCATAGATTAGTAGCATAGAAGCACTGTTTCTGTGGCAACACTCTAGTCTTTCCAGATACATTTAAGATGTTCATATTTACAATTAAAATATAATAATATTTTTACACTGAAACTTGTGAAAAATTGTCAGTCTTACCATTGTATGATTTACATACTATAATCAGCATTTTTTTTTTTTTTTTTTTTTTTGCGGTACTGGGGATTGAACTCAGGGGCATTCTACCTCCGAGCTACACCCCCAGCCCTATTTTTTATTCTTTATTTTGAAACCGAGTCTCACTAAGTTGTGGAGTGCCTCACTAGGTAGCTGAGGCTGGCCGAGAACCTGGATCCTCTGGTCTCAGCCTCCGAATGCTGGGATTACAAGCGTGCGCCACCACGCCCGGCTTAATCAGCAATTTTATAAAGTTACATTTACAATACCTTCCTTAAAATATATACATTTGAATAATCAGTACACAGCCACATTGACAATAAACTGTGCTTATTATAGGTTTATTTTTGCTCCCAACACTAAATGGGCTGCATATAATTATTAATAGCAGCTAGTAATAAGCATTATTAACCTTAAATCATTGCTTGAAAACTAGACTCCGATTATGGGGAGATGTTTGTCTTTTCAAATTATTAGACAAATATTAGATTATTTTGTTATTGTTCTGTCAAATCATCAAATCCACCTGATCAAAAATTCTAATTAAATAAATACATTACTGTTGTTCTTTTTCCTCTTGGTGACAGTTTCTAACTAATATTATGACATCCACTACTTTTATATGTGATAAGATACACAAGTATTTATTTTGACAATACTAGAAGCAAGTGATAAATAGGAAGTATAGTTGAAATTCATTGATTTAAAGAATTAATGGTCTTGATTTTGTATAAATATTTATTTTTTCAGGAACATTCTCAAATTAGATTGATTATATCTTCTTCTGAAAAGTGAAAGTAAAGAATTCTCTTTAAAATTGAATTGTTTTTGATTAGAAAAACTTCAATTATATTGTAATCGATATCCTGCAAAGATGCGACAATATATTTGAAAATTTAAATGCTAACCTCTCTCAAATTCATGAGAGAAAAACTTGTCTAAAGAGAAATTCGGAATTTTTTTTTAGATGATAAATAGCATGCATACAGAAGATCTCTTAACTAGAATAAAAGTGCAATTTGAAAACTATATGAAAATGCATCATCTTTGACCTTGGAAAATAAAATATTCTTTGTAAATTTCTCTAAAAAGAATCATTTATTACTTACAACTAATTATATATTTCTAGAAATGTATTTTATGGAAATATTTTCAGATGCTCTATTAAAAATTAGTATTAAAATTTCCAATTACTAAGTAAATTTTGAGGGAGGACAGAGGACCTGGGAACAGGAAGGAAAATGGTCATCTGTATCTCCCTTTCTGTGAGGTTGAGGGAGTAGGCAGGAAGATGAGAGACTGGTGGGCACCAGGAAACAGGACTCTGACTAGCCCACAGATAATCTTTCAAAGTAAGAACCAAAATTGTTCAAAAGTCATTGGTTTCCCCAAACCCAATTCTGACCAATCATAAAAGGATAGATGGAAAATCTCAGGGAAGTTTAAAAGCCCACTCTCCAAGGGTTCTGAGGTCCCTCTCTTTCTGGGAACTTCCCCTTTTGAGAGAGGCTGCTTTGTCTTTTATTTTTCCCTGATGTAAAATAAACTTTCATATTTCTATACCCTTCACCAGTCCTTGGACTCCATCAGTCAAAATCCACTAGACAAGAACTCTAAAAGAGGAGACACCCCTTTTTCAGTCCTGGTGCATTGCCTGGGAAAGATGGAAGGATAAATAAAAAGGAAAAATCTAGATCCTTTGCCCATTTTTGATTGGATTATTTGCTTTCTTGGCTGTGATTTTCTTTGTATATCCTAGATATTAGACCTCTATCTGAAGAGTAACTGGCAAAAATTTTCTCCCATTCTGTAGGCTCTCTGTTGAGGTTCTTGATAGTTTCCTTTGCTGCACAGAAGCTCTTCAGTTTAATGCAATCCCACGTATTGATCTTCCTTTGAGCTGCTTGTGCTTTTGGGGTCTTGTTGAGAAAGTTTTTACCTGTGCCTGTGTGTTGAAGTGTTGGTCCGATGCCCTCTTCAAGTAGCTGCAAGGTCTCTGGCCTAACTTCCAGGTCTTTGATCCACCTTGAATTGACTCTTGTGCAGGGTGAGAAAGAGGGGTTTATTTCTATTTTCCTGCATATGGTTAACCAGTTTTGCCAACATCATTTGTGAAAGAGGCTATCCTTTTTCCAGTGTATATTTTTGTCTCCTTTGTCAAAAATAAGTTGACTGTAAGTCTGTGGGTCTGTTTCTGAGTCTTCTATTCTGCTCCATTGGTCTATGTGTCTGTTTTTGTGCCAATACCATGCTGCTTTTATTACTGTGGCTTTGTAGTAGAGTTTGACGTCAGATATTGTGATACTCCTGCATGATTTTTATTGCTAAGAACTACTTTGGCTATCCTGGGCTTTTTGTTGTTCCAAATGAATTTAAGGACTGATTTTTCTATGTCTGTGAGGAGTGTCCTTGGTAATTTCATGGCTATTGCATTGAATCTGTAGATCAGCTTTGGGAGGATGACCATTTTGATGATATTTATTCTGCCTATCCAAGAGCATGGTAGATCTTTCCATATTCTGAGGTCTTCATAGATTTGTTTCTTCAACTTTTTATAGTTTTCCTTATAGAGGTCTTTTACCTCCTTGGTTAGATTTATCCCTGTCCTGTATTTTTCGGGGTGCTATTGTAAGTGGAATTGTTTTATGGATTTCTTTTTCGGTGGATTTATGGTTGGCATACAGAAAAGCTTCTGATTTTTTAAGATTGATTTTGTATCCGGACACTTTGCTGAATTTGTTGATCAGTTCTATAAGTTTTTTGGTTGAGTTTGTTGGGTCTTCTAAGTATAGTATCAGGATCTAAGTAGATACTTCACAAAAGAAGAAATACAAATGGCCAATAAATGTATGAGGAAATGTTCCACATCATTGGCAAACAGAGAGATGCAAATCAAAACTACCTTGAGATTTCACCTAACTCCAATCAGAATGGCAATCATAAAAAACATGAACAACAACAACTGCTGGCGAGGATGTGGAGAAGTGGGAACCCTTACACATTGTTGGTGGGATTGCAAACTTGTGCAACCACTTTGGAAAACAGTATAGAGAATCCTCAGACAAATGGGAATAAACCTACCTTATGACCCAGCAATACCACTTCTGAGTATCTACTCAAAAGAATGGAAACCAAACTATCAGACCGACACATGTTTATCTATGTTTATAGCTTCACAATTCACAATAGCCAAACTATGGAAGGAGCTAAGATGTCCATCGACAAATGAATGGATTACAAAAGTATGGGAGATGTACACGATGGAATTTTACTCAGCCATAAAGAAGAACAAAATCGTGTTCTTTGCAGGGAAATGGATGCAACTGGAAAACATTATGTTAAGTGAGATTAGCCAGTCACAAAGTGTAAAGAAGCATATGTTCTCCCTAATATGCGGATGTTAGGGAGAAGATGTGGCATAAGAGGGTCCCCAGATGAAAAAGTAGAGACTCTCGATAAACAAAGAAGTTGATTAACTAAAGGGGATGGACGGGGGCGGTGGGCATCCTAGGGCACAATTATATCAAGGTCACTCGCTGAACTGAACTTGAGAGGGAGGGAGGGCGAGGGAGCGGGGTGGAAATTGGGGAAGGGGTCAGATGAGAAATGTGTGCACATATGTCGTTATCAATTTGTACCTAACAAAGATGTATACATACAAAGCACGAATTATTACAATAAAAAAAAAAGAAAGGGAACTTGCTCAGGGAAGAACAGCTGATAAAAAAATAAATAAATAAATAAATAAAAAGGAAAAAAAATCTCTTCAGGGGCTTCTTCTATGTGTTCTTACAGGCTCAAATTGGGCAATTTAATACCACATGACTTACAGTTAGACTTAATCTGTGTTGTGCCTCTTAAAGTAAAAACAAGCAAGGCACAGCAGCTGGGAAAAACAGCACATAAATAACAAAAACAATGAAATTAACCAAAAAGATGGCACTATAGCTGCCAGAGTGCCCCAGTCAGGACACAGAGCAGAAAAATAAAGGTGAGTAGCTAGGCCTCAGTGGTGCCCATGGACTGCCCTCGACTGCCTCTGTTGAGCACATATGCCAAGGCATTCTGCCGCCAATGCTGGGAGCTGAGGCAGGCACACACATGCAGGCATACAGAAATTCAACCTGACAGCCCACAGTCCCATGAGAAAAATTAGGAGTATTCTGTGTGGTCAGTGTGCAGATGCAGCCACCTGAGGGAGTCAGATTGTGTGGGGGCCACTATAAACCTCAGGGTAGGGGGACCCCAGCCCTGAGTCCTGGCTGAAGTCAGAAAGCTATTTCTAACAGCTAAATTTACATATGAACAGACAGCTGCAGTAGCAGGTTTCCTAAGTGTTAGGGTATATAGAGCCTAATGGGTGATGCAAGTAATCTTAGGCAGTAAAAATTAAAGATGCGGCTGTGCCATGACAAGTCAAAATGGGCAGTCTGACCCAACCTAGGGAGCATCCTCTGATGCTGCAGGAGCAGGAAACTATTCACAAAGGGGAACATTCCAACGCTGAACATAAATGTCAGCCTTGACCACCTGTAAGCAACTAGGCTTGGCTGTTCATAGAACCAGGCTCTATGCCCTCCCCTGTTCTGGGGGTGGCTGTTCCTGGAATATAGCTCTCCCTACTCTAAAAATTTTCTCAAAAACTCCTACAACTGCTGCTCTCTTACTTGAGATAGCCTGACAGGGTCCCTTGCAATAAACCTTCATTGACTGGACCAGCCTCTGGGGTCTTCTGTCTCTTGAGTTGGGCTGATCACCTTACCCTAAGCTCAAAAAGTTTAAAGAGCTAGTCAGAACTTGGACAAAGGACATGTTGGATGACCTGGTACCCAAAGGTCACACTTTGGTCCTAAAAATTTGGGAGAACTACCATTGGTCAGTTTTTGGCTATGGGAGTGGGTTTAAAACTCCTCCCCACATGGTGTGGCAGAAAGGAGAACAAAGAGAGTTCTCCACTATCTCAAATTTAATATGCATGAAAAGGGAGGCATCTGCTTTATAGGCACTCCTCTGAGCCCACCTACATGCTACCTCTGGAAGGGGTAAAGCCACCTCCTGGGTGACTGATAACATCTCACACCTAGGCCTCTGATGCTGCTGGTCAAGCTCCCAAAAAACTTCTGACCTGGGTGGATAGATGCTTAAGTTTAAATGTTTTTTTGTAAAAGCCTGTGAGATAAGTCTATTTTCTAATGTGGTTTGCTCATTTACACTCTAAACATAAATTCTAAAATTCTAGAAAGAAGAAGAAGAAGAAGAAGAAGAAGAAGAAGAAGAAGAAGAAGAAGAAGACATCTTCTTATACAAACATCTATACAAATTTACAGCAATATATAGCATTTTATTACAAGAAATATGGCAAGTATATTTTTGAGCTCATGGATTTTTACAAATTCCCCCTGGATTTGCACACATATATTTTGTTTTTATTCATTTTTGTTTTGTCTCTGATATTTATTTATTTATTTATTTATTATTTATTTATTTGTCTAGTAATAGGCTTTCTGGGTCTTTATCTTGTTGATTTTTTTCTCCTACTATCTTTACTTAGCAGCTATTCAAGGGCAAATTCTCTGTTTAGTCTCATAACTCTCTTGTCCTCTAGCTGTTGATGCTCTTTGTTGTGCTATATGCATAATATGTCTGGCTACATGGTACCATTAATTGGCATATCGATAAATGAATGCTCATAAAATTTAAAAAATCAAATGCCTCTGAGTTCACATGATTTAAATCTAACAACTAAAGAAATTTAATATTTATTCATGAGATTAAAATAGAAACGTAAAATTATTAACAAATGCCTTTATCCCTAGGTAAATGATCAATCAAGATTATGTTTACGTTTGTAGGATACTTCCAAATACAATGTTCATTGCTTTTACAGTTCTCTCAGTGGCAGGAAAAATGTTTTAAGACACTAATAATGCTTATCTGATGTCTTAATTTTCAGAGGTAATCTATAATTTAATTATTAAATTGAGTAAATACAAAAGATAATCAATGCTTTTTAAATACTCTTGGCTTCTTAGGATCTAAAATAACATTTGATCCTATTCAATGGACTTATAAATTGTTAGCATACAGAAAAAAAATTTTGTAAAATGGCCTTGTTTTGGGTTCTTTAAAAGACAACAAAGGTTGCTGGAAATCAAGGTTCAGGTCAATGTGCAATTTTATATACATACTTGAGTACCCTAAAATTTTGGAAATAATGATCAGACCAATTAAACACACCTTAAAAATCTTTAGCTGTTAGAATTGCAGATGCTGGACATCCTGTGTTTCATTCCCTTACCTGCCATTGTCCTAAGAAAAACTAAACACAGATAGACTACATATACTTCTCTTTAGCAGCAAAGGGAGGTCAGACAGGCAGCAATACTTGTTACATTTACTATGGCACAATCAGGCGCATAGACTTCAGGATGCTGGTCTAACAACTCACTGACACCCTACCAAAGATGCATTACATATACATCTGGCAGTAATAACTAGGTGCCAGTCCACTGACATCCTACCACAGATGCATCATATATGTATCTAAAGATTGTACTAGGTGTCAGCTCTTCATCACACTTGTAAGCATGGATAATTTCAATAAATTCACATCATTGATGGCTAGGCATGAAACAGGTGCCCGGTATCCCAGGGAATGCTCTAAGACAAATCCCACAGAGAGAGAACTAAAAGGATGCTTTTATTTCTCCTTCATCTCTCAGATTGGAAATGATCCATCTGTCAAGCTTGCCAGTACCCCATTAAATTTCTAGCCTTTTCTGTGCCTGAGTCTGGTGGTTTGGATTAAGATACAGTGGATGGTCACCAGAAAAAAAGATATACGTATTTTTATGTAAAATATATACAACATTTTACATAAAATATAAAATACATATATAATATTCTCCTGGTCTATTATAAATGGTTTGGCTATCTGGCTTCTAATTTAAAATACTAACAGGTGAATGGCCCAAGATAAAGGGTTATATTAAAAAATATGACAAGATATCTGGGTTATTATATATTATTATGTTAATGTGTCAGTTTTGAATGTAGATACCCACTGAATCCCCATGAATAGCTTTGAGCCATGACAACCAGACTTATTCAGTCTTCCAGCTCCAGATGATTATGAAAACAAAATGTCATATCAAGAATTCCTTCTTTGATGGTCCTCTATATTATCCATTCCCTGAGACTCTAAACTGCAACATACTGATAGTGCCCCCTACCAGCTGGAAATACTTAGAATGGTCATTGCCCCATTTCTCTAACAGCAGTTAAGGGCACATCATCAGAGGGTGGGTATGAGGCAGGGCAGAGGACCTGGGAAGAGAAAAACAAAGTGGCCATATAAATCTCCCTTTCTGTGAGGTTGGGGGAGGTAAGTAGGAAGGTGAGAGACTGATGTGTTCCAGGAAACAGGGTCCTGACTAGCACACATATAATCATTCAAATTAAAGATAAAAATTTTGTAAAAGTCATTGATTCCCCCAAACCCTACTCTGACCAATCATCATAAAAGGACAAATAGAAAATCTCAGGAAGGTTTAATAGCCCACTTTCCAAGGGCTTAGAGGTCACTCTCTATTTGGGTCCTCCTCCCCTTGAGATGAAGAACTGCTTTGTCCTCTCTCCTTGGTTTAAAATAAACTTTCATATTTCTATACTCTTTGCTGTCCTTGGACTTCATTCATCGAAATCCACTGGACAAGAACCCTAAAAAAGGAGACATCCCTGTTTCAGTTGCATGTACATTTAAAACTACTATACAGTTTGTAGTATTAATCATGTCTTTGAGAATAAAACTTCTATTAAGTGATACATGCCATTCTCAATAATGCCCAAAATATTTATTTTATATTGGCTAAATATATGCCTGAAAGTTTGATCTGAGTAGTGATAGCATTAGTATAAATCATGACATCGTTGTATATCATCTATTTGATGAGAATTTGTAATAATCCACTGTAGTAGCTAAATTGTTTCATTTTCCTCCTAATGGAATTACACACACATATATTATAATGTATTGCATAGTAATGTATTATTTTATTACTGGTTTTCTGGCTTAATATGATTGTTAGTACAGAGTCATATAAGCATTAAGATGTAATATATACATGTGTACAATCTCTCATACATGTTTTTGAGCATAGATAAAATGTAGGAGCTATACAGGGATATTCATAACAGGGAGGCAGAAATAAAGAATATCAGAAAAAAGTGTTTTTTTTATTTGGTTATTAATGAAACAAAGACTGAGATGGGAGAATATAAAGAGAAATTAACAAAGAAAGAAAGGGAGTTCAGCAAATTGCTGTATAATGATATATAATATGTTCTCTTAGGTCAGATTGTCTTGCTTCCAAGATCCTAATTTTATCACTGTTTACTTAAGCAAGTTCATTTTTGTCTCTACATCTTAGTTTCCTTAGCCTTAAATTAGATTGATGTTAATATTTATATCTTTGTTATGCTGTAATCATTACATGAGCAAAAACATAAAGCTCATTCAACAGTAGTATACAGATAGCAAATATTTAAAAATATTAATCATTGTCACTTCTTATATGATAATATATTTTCATTATAGCCTATATTTATTATTATGTATATAAAACATACATCATGCAAATTAATTTGCCATGGATCTATGACTGAAAGTAGCAATTTTATACAAAATGATGCATCATGTATGATTGAAGAGACAAGCAATTTGAGTGCTTCAAAGTAAATGTGAAGAATTATAGAATAAAACTATTAGGAAGTCATTTATCAGATATTACACAGTTACTGATGTTCAACAAAGCATTAATTGAAAGTAAACTAAAGTGGAAAAACTTATGGTTTACATTAGTTATCTTTTGGTAGAATATTCCATTTGAAACAATTATTTATCTTATGTTGATAAAAATGGTATATATAGAAATTGACTTGATCTTGAATCTGACATCAACGTGGTCTGTGTGACTCAACAGCATTTAAACTGAGCAAAGGCCAGGCGTGGTGGCGCACACTTGTAATCCCAGCATTTGGGAGGCTGAGATCAGAGGATCCGGGTTCGCGGCCAGCCTCGGCTACCTAGTGAGGCACTCCACAACTTAGTGAGACCCTGTTTCAAAAATAAAGATTAGAAAATAGGGCTGGAGGTATAGCTTGGAGGTAGAATGCCTCTGAGTTCAATCCCCAGTACCTCAAAATAAATAAATAAATAAATAAATAAATAAATAAACAAAAACTGAGCAAATGACTCAATATATCTGATGACTCCCTGTAAAATGTGTGAAAAATGTATTTAAGAAATAATTGGACTGGTCCATAGTGCATATTAGATAAGAATATATTTAAAATATTTGTGTAGGACAAAGAATGTAGGTTGCCTTTCAAATCAATTGCCTTTTTAATTGATGAGATACCATAGTGTTAGCAGATATTCCACCAGATGTTCAGGTATTACATCAGTTAAAGATTTTTTTTTAAGTATAGTGGTAAAAAATCTGAATTTGAAATAATTGTGGTAGTTTGTTTGAGCTAGAGGAGTCAGTGACTGAATAATTTCCCCACTACATTTTTAAGAATCTAGTTGACAGGAAAAAAAAAAAATCAATTTTTCAGTGACTCAGCTAAACTGAGATACTACCTTCTAAAACACTTATGGATAAAAATTGAGTATAGATAAAAGTAGGATATTGCATTAGTTTTCCGAGGATATCAATACAAGGTACCACATCTTAGGTGCTTAAAGCAGGAGAAATGTCTCACAGTATGGAAGCTAGAAATCCAAAATGAAGGCATCGAGAGGGACAGTTTCTTCTGAGGACAGTCAGGAAGAATCTATTCCATGCTTCTCTCCAGATTCTAGTAGCCTATGGTGTTCTATTCTGTCTTGTATCATCCAATTCTCTTTCAATGGCATTCTTTTTATAAGAGCACCAGTCAGATTGGATTAGAGGCTTGCCCTACTCCAGTAAAATCTCATTTTAACTAATTACATCTGCAACATTTCCAAATAAGAGCATTGAGAGGATTAAAAATGACGAAGTATTGAGAGATGGAATTCCAACATAGACATTTGGGAGACACAATTGAGCCCAAAAAAGAAATCTAGTTTGATTTTGTTTCAAATAATATTCTATAATAAAGCTGGTATTTTGATTTTGTCTTACCTCCTGTGACTCTTTCACAATTATATCAGAACTTGTAGCAGAGGATGGGAAATAATTAATGTCCTCAAGAACAAACTATAGATGACTTAATCTATGAGGAACTAAGGAGGTGAAATTTTCTGGCTAGCATTATTGTGAGTCCCTCTAGCACTGCTATGCTATTGATATTTCGGATATTTCAAACACTGAATATAATAGATAGTTTTTTTTTCACATACATTGAGTTCAAAATGATATTTGGAAATTGATTACAGGTCCATTTTAAAATATTCTGTTTATTTATTTAAAATTTTTAATATTTACTTATTTATTATTTATTTATTTTTGTGGCACTGGGATGAAACCAAGGGACATTCTCCCTCTGAGCTACAGCCCCAGCCTTTTATTTAAAAAATTTTTGTTTTGAAACAGGAACTCACTAGGATGTTAGGGTCTCAGCTATGTTGCTGAGACTGTCCTTGAACCTGTGATTCATCTTCCTCAGCCTCCCAAGTACTGGGATTATAAGCATGTGCCACCATGCCTAGTTTACAAATATTTTTGTTATCCCCAGTAGGAGGGATTTGTCTCTCAGCATTTTTGTGTGTGTGTGTGTGTGTATTAAAAGTTATATTAAAAATACTAGAAGTGTTGTGACTGTTGTTTTTGTTGTTTTGTTACTAAGGATTGAACCCAGGAGCACTCTATCTCTAAGCTACATGCACAGCCTTTTATTTATTTATTTATTTATTTATTTATTTTTATTTTGAAACAAGGTCTCGCTAAGTTGCTGAGGCTGGCCTCCAACCTCTGATCCTTCTAGTAACAAATATTTGACCACAATTTTTGATCTTTAAATGGAGTATCCATCAGTATTCTCAGAGGAAAATCTTCTCAGAAATTCAGGCAATTGAGATCGGTAATCTGCTACTTGGTGCAATTAAACCAAGTCCTTATCCTGCAACTTCTACCTTTAAATTTTTCCTGAATTACTCACAGACCTCACAGACATTGCTTTTTAATGAAATCCTCCTGTACCAACTCCTTATTGGTGGGATATAATACATTTGTATCTTTCTGTTCCATGGAATTCTTGCCATAGTTAGTCTTAAATTCTGCAGTAGCAAAAAAAACAAAACAAAACAAAACAAAAACTATAAAAGGACAATTTCTATGTCTAGTTCCTATTCTTCCTCTTCTAGCCACAATTATTTTACTGTTCCTAAAACAGTGTTTCTCATCAATGTTTCTCATCATAGACACTTCTCTAAAACCTTTATAAATATTGTTTTCTGAAATATTAATACCACATGTATAATATGTATCTATTTTTAGTTTTGATACTAGAGATTGAAGCCAGGGGCATTCTAACTTTGAGTTACACCCCCAACCATATTTATTTGAAAACAGGGTCTCAGTAAGTTACTGAGGGCCTCACTAAGATGCTGAGACTAGCCTCAAACCTGCAATCTTCCAGTCTCAGCCTCCCAAGTACTGGGATTACAAGTATGTGTGAGCATAATTGGCTACTATATGTATCTTTACATGTTGTGTTTATGTGTTTGGGTCCTATGGAAAGACTATACTATTTTAATATCTAAATTTTTTCAAACTTCAAGAATCTCCCTTGGGTTCTAAAGAATCTAAACTACTCTCTCAAAGTAGAGATGTAGTCCGTTCTTAGGTATTATTACTTTATCTGTTTCCAAATGTGAAGTTAACAGAAAATTCCTGACAAGAAAGCACTTTGTCTTATATTTCATCTTCTTTGCATCTCCTTTTTATCTTCCCATTTTCACATTTTATTTATGAGGGTGATTGAGATGAGTATCAGATATCAATTATCAGTTGCCAATCAAATACCAGTTATCAATTATTTTTTTTAAAAGTGTGCTGCAGTAGCCTAGTAGTAGTTCCACTATAATAAAAAATACTGCTTAGTGTACTTTTAATAATGCATTATTAAATATCACATTTTAAATATCACTTAGTGTACTTTTAATAATGCATTATTAAATATCCCATTTGAAATATGATGATTTGAAACATGCAGTTTAAAACGGAAGCATATATCTCCAGTTTTATCTTCTTTTCACAGAAATAAATGTTATATTTTTGAAATCCTTTTCAATATTTATTATGCTTTTTATATTGTCTCAAATTATTTGCTAATTTATGGTATGATATAATAATACACAAAAGTCTTATAGTCTTACATTAATTTTAAGGTGTGCATTTTTAGCACACTTAAGTTTGCACTATTAGGATATATTGGGTAATTAATGTAAACCTTAATAGAATACTTTAATTTTTCCTTGCTCTCATTACCAACAATGTAATTAAACAATTCTGTTTCTTATAAACAATGATTTAGTTGAATCAAGAAAAGTGTTACAAAATCAGTTTTACATTCCTAGATTGGAAGTGATGTATTTAACCATTTATTAATATTCTAGCACTTCCTAATTATATAAGTGTGGTAACTGTGTGTTCTCTTTTGTTCAGGACAACTGAATTTTATGCTTGGTGTCTTCATAATGATTTCATTCTCAAATGTATCACAGTTTGGAAGAGAATTTATATGTTCACACTACACATAAATGAGATTAATCCATAGTCTTTATACAATATTATCTTTTTCAGGTTCTATCATAAACTTATCCTTTGAACTGTGTTGCTTTCAGTTTATAGAGAATGACAAATATATTTTCTTAAATATGAATCCTTCCACTGTTTATACAATGTCACCTGAAGTAGAAAATCATTATTTTCTGTCAAAAAAGCTTCTTGTTTTTGTCACCAAGAACATTATCACAAGTCTTTAAATATCATTTAGAATTGGTACTTAAATTGCAATTTTAAAAAGAACATTTTAGAGTGTAGTCTCCTGTTTAAAAAACTCCATGAAAAGACTGGTCATTTTCAAACAATACACTAAGCTATAACTATGTTTGAGTAATTTATTTGGACATATCTTCAAATCCAGAAATGCCCATTGGATCTCTTTCTTATAAATTCATATGATCAGAAACAATAAAGATGTAAATGTAGCTTCACAAAGAACAGATGTTCCTCCATCAGTTTTTCTCTAGAAAGAAATAATTATATTAAATGGATGGATTAATGCATAAGCTAAACTTTCATGATGTTAGAGAAACATGCCAGGCTCATTAGAGATAGATACATGTCAGATATTCATTAGAGAGAGAAAGTAGAGAAAGGTGGGAGACAGGCCATACAAGTGCAACAAACTCACGTTTTAGGACTCAAAAACTGTGGTCAAGGCATGACATCAGGAGGTGGACTTGTACCAGCACTGAAGACCTTTGGGAGAAAAGGTGAAGAGTTTACATACACATAGGAGGACACAATTGCTTTGATGAAGGAATCACTTCAATTGACGCCATATATGTATAAGAAATTATCAGTGCCAATTTCAGTATCATGTACGGAGAAGGGGAGGAAGTGATGGGAGAGATGAGAGGGAAGCTCACCAAGTGCTGTGAGCATGTATGTCTCTATCGCTCTGAACTTCGTTATGATGTGTGATTACAATGCACCTATAAAAGTATATTTTTTTAAAAAAAGAAAGATAGCAAAGCAGCAACTATTCTGAATAGAAGGCAGCCCAGACTCATATCACTACTATTTAGGAATGAATGAGAAATGTGTGGGACAGTGCTAACAGTCACCCCTCAGATATCTTATGAAAAATTTTCTGGGTTTCTGGATGAACAGACTTTAAGATGAAAAGCAATGGGACTTACTGAAATCAAGGATCTCTCACTTGCTGCTCTGTAATCATAAAGGGAACAATTCAGAGTGGGTGGTGAGACCCATAATTATTAGAGAAGATACATTTTTTTTTTCATTCTCAGGGTACTGCTGCTACAATGAGGGGTGACAAGCATAGTTGTTCTGAGTATGTTAGCAGAGAAAGCAAAGTGACATACCAACAGTCGTATCAATTCAGTTGTCAGAAGGCAGGTCTATGGCAGTAAAAAGTTAATGATGTCCAAGGAGTAGGTATGAGCTGAGACCCACAGTGCGCAGAGACCAGCAGGAGGACTAGTTGGGAGCACCAGACCATCAGGAACCAAGTAGGTTCAGACTTTGGATTTGATCCTACATAATACTTCAGTGGTATTCAAATGGTTGACAGCATTCCTTACAACTAAATCATTTAGGATTGAGAACAATACCATGCTTTCAAAATTCTAAGAATTAGCCTATTTTCAAAATTCCACTGCCTACTAATTTAAAACTGCAATGTCAGATATTTTAGAGTATCACATAAAACTATATGTATTTAGCCAGGCATGGTGGTGCACTCTAGTAATCCCAGCACTTGGGAAGCTCAGACAGAAGGATAGTAAGTTTGACACCAACCTCAGCAATTTAGAGAGACTCTTGGCAACCTAGTGAGCAAGTGTTTCAAAATAAAAAAGGAAATAGGGCTGGGAGTGTAGATCAGAGGTAGAATACGCATGGGTTCAATACTCAGTTCCCCCTCCACACATATACACAATGTGTATATTTTTCATGTACAGCATGTTTTGAAGTACTATATGTTGTGGAATTGTTAACTCTAAGTAACATACATGCCTCACAGTTGCTATTTTTGTTACTATAATTATTTATTCTTTGACAGACATCTCCCCAATACCCCAATACTCTCTCCCTCCTCACCACCTTAATGTACACATTTTATCCTTTCTTTTATGCTGTTTTGTTTTTGTATTTGGGATGGAACCCAGGGGTGTTCTATCTCTGTGCTACACCTAAGTCTTTTTTTTTTTTTTTTAAGTTTGAAACAGGTTCTCACTAAGTTGCTGAGGCTGTCCTAGGACCTGTGATCCTCCTGTCTCAGCCTCCCAAATACTGGGATTATGGGTGTGTGCCACCGTGCCCAGCAATGTACACATTTTTATAGCTGAGAATATATCAGAGAACTCATTAGTATTTTAATATACCTGTATGGAATATTTAAAGCTAAATTTTAAAAATAAATGTTCACCTTAACAACTTACCCTGTAATGTACAACAGAAGTATTTTAAATCACTTTCCCTACTTATATGTATTAGTTTAGAGTTGTGTCTTAGACACTTTAACCTTACTGGTTTTATTTGAATTTTCCATACTGCTAAATTGGGATCCTTAGATATTCAGTGAGTTATATTAATATGCCATATAGTACCATCTGTCACTTAAATTTTTTGCAATCTCCTTTGACACTGTAGCGCTAACAATAGTTTTCATCAGTTACTTCTAAATAAAAGTATTAGAGACTTTTAAGTTTTATAGTAAAGGAAACTTCTGACATAGGTTGCCAGGAATATGTCTGTCTGATATAATGAACAATATTTAAAATTTAGTCAAGTATCAATCCATATACTTATAATTAGACATTAATTAAAATTCTAGATTTTACATTAGCAATTCAGTGACAGAGCTTTTAGAAAAGTTTATCTGCATAAACATGTTGTTTTATTATGAGAGATGTTCGTATGCCCAATATGAAGCCTGTGAATAACCTGAGTTAAATGTAATAGAAACAGATGGTTTCAGGAGTGACATACACGTGAGCTCTAGCAGCAACACAATTGCCCAAATCAGGGCGATGCTTCCTGCTGCTGTTCCCCTCCAAGCTCTTGTTTCCTTTTCTGTCTTCCTATAAAGTTAGAGCAGCAGTAAGAGAAAAGTGAGACCATTAGGAGTCCCCTTCCCTCTTGCACTGGGTTGAGCACTCTGCCTGTGGGCAACATAGGCTTCAGGGAAAATGGAGTTGATAGGAGGAATATAATTTACTCTACTATTCCTGGGTTTCTCAATGACAGTATTTAGAGTATATCATTTGAATCCACTAGAAATGCATATGCAGTCACTACCTTATTTCATAAAAAAGAGACAATCTTATTCCACTGATTCTCCCTCACTGTTAAGAATCATCAACACTGAAATGTCTGCTATTTTTCTGATAGGAAGGTTTTGGAATTAGTGACTTCAATAAGGTCAATATCTGACCTTTTACCAGCCAACTACTTTCAATCTGTTTAGTCATATGTTCCTTTGTGTATGATAGGATACAAAATAAGTTAGGTTGAAAGTGGATGAGTTTTTCTTGGTTAAATGTGCACACACAGAAAACAGGCCAAATTTTTTTGAAAGCATATAATCTAGGAATGTTTTATCATTGCTGAGAATTTTATAAATAATAGATATTATAATTGTGTGGTTTTAAGTACAGTCATGCATCACTTAATATGGTTTTGCCTTTGGCAAAATGTATCATTAGGTCATTAGGTCATTTCATCTGTGTATGAACATCATATATTGTAGTTACACAATCTAGATAATCTAGCATACCCCACACCTAGGCTCTGTGGAGTAGCGTTTTGCTCCTAGGACACAAACTTGAGTAGTCTGTTATTGTACTGAATACTGTAGGCAATTCCAATATAGTGGTATTTGTATACTTTAAAGTATAAAAGGTATAATGAAAAAGCAATATAAAATATTTTTTTTTTAAAATGGAACACTTGCATAGGGCACTTCTATGAATGGGACTTTCAAGCCTGGAAATTGCTCTGAGTGAGTGATTAGTGAATGTGAATTTACTTTGCAAATTCTGGACACTAAGACTACACTCAATTGATACAACAAATTTTTTCTCCAATAATAAATTAACTGTAGCTTCCTATATTTTTATTTATAAAGTTTTAAAAATTTAAAACCTAAAACAAATTGTACAGCCACACACAAATATCCTTTGAATTATATATGCAGACTTCCTATTTTTAAAAATTTATTGCTTAAATTTTGAAAATTTTGTTAAAAACTGAGAGAACTCCCACATCTGCCCAGGTCTACCCAGAGTCAGGATCATTAATATCTTTGCCTTTTACCTCCACACTTGGTCCCACTAGAAGGTCTCCATTGACAGTTAAGATGCATGGAACTGCCATCACCTGTGATGACAAAGCCTGCTTCTTGAATACCTCCTGAAGGACCTGAGTCTGTTTTACAAAATATTTTTTAAAAAATAAATACAAGGAGTAAACTCTAATGCTAAATGCATAGCATAGTCAATACTATGGCATAGTCATTTCACATCATTATTAGGTAATATGTACTGTATTGTACTGAATATTGTATTTATGCAGCCAGCAATGCAGACCATTTGCTTATGCCAGTATCATCACAATCACGTGAGTTATGTGCCGTGCTATGACTTTACCACAGTGACTATGTCACTAGGTGATAGTAATTTTCTAGTTTCATTAAAGTCCTATAGGACAGCAGTCCTATGTGAGGCCCATGATTGACCACGATGTTACTATCACTCTGCTATGCAACCCAAATGTTGCATGACTCTACTTCCTTGCTGATTCTTTTTCCTGTTACCATCTTCTGCGATTTAGCATGCACATTAACAATTTTTTTTCAAGCAGTTTTCCTTCGGCCAATTCCATCTACTCTTTACGGTTATGAGTCATAAGAATTTTTCACTCCTGCTTTTATTACAAAACCTCTTACAAAATAATTTATAATAAATGCTTCTATTTTGTCTCAATAGAATTAAGAGTTGGTTCACTGGCTTAATTCTAAAATCTTTTAAATTCACCACTTACCTCTTAGTTATAAAACCTAATTTTTCTTTACTCCTCAGTTTCCTTGATTTATTTATTTAAATAAATATTTAATTAATTAATTTAATTGGTGGTACTGGGAAGCTATGCCTCCGTCCCTTTTTATTTAATTTTGACATAGGTTCTCTCTAAGTTGTTAAGGGTCTCTTGAAGTTGCTGAGGCTAGACTTGAGCCTACAATTCTCCTGTTTCCGTTTCTCAAGTACTGGGATCATAGTTGTACACCACTGTGGGGGACTAAAAAGAGTGGCCACACCTGCCACCAGCAAATGGAAACTTAAGCTACAAGCAAGGATGGCGCTGAGAGGAAGTGAGGAGGATGGAGACTGGACTTGTTTTGAAGAAGAGCTGATTGGACGCATATGCTTCCACCTGCGTGGACAGTGCGTGATAAAAGTCTGGATTGTATCGGGGTCAGCATGGACTGATTGACCTTTATGCCAATAGGCTTAAGCATCTCGTGATTGCTAATGGCACCTGCCCCTGAGCCTTACTTAAACCCTGCACTGCGGAACAAAAAACAGAAGAGCTCTCGATACTCTGTCCCCGCCCTGGGGCTTGGGCGCAGCGCAGTCTTCCCTTTCCCGGGACCACCGGTGGGCATTTCCCAGGGCTGAGGGGGCGATAGCGGGTCAGGGGCAAACAGTGGGTTCCCAACACACCACCACTCCTGTTCTCCACTTCTGGTGTTTTAATACATTAAATATTATCCCACAGTTTTTTAAACTTTTCCTTCAAAATATAATAAACTAGTTTCTATCTTCATTAATTATATTTTAATTTTCATTTTCTTATCAAATATAATCACTGATATGTTTTTTTTTTTCATTTCCTTTCTTCTAAGGAGAAATTTTTCTCAAGGTTCTTGACTATGAATTCAATTACAACCACTATGTAGAGATATTCAGCTTCCCTGAACTTGAGATTTGTTCTGATAGCTATTTCTATGCCCTGCTTCTTTCCCAATCAATCACTAAGCCTTTTAACATGTGTAGACTCAGGCTCAGTCCCTTTCTCTCTGAGGATTAGCTTTTGGCTTTTCTCTTCCTCTCTGCTTTCAGCACTTACTCTTCACACTGCCATTTCTTAATTGATGTCTTGTTCTGGTTGCTTTACATTGCAATTCTGCACAGTTTTGCTCTATTCTTCAATTCTAAGCTCCATTCTGCACAGTAAAACCAAATTCATTTTCAGATACTGTATAAAAATAGTAAGATCACATAATATTAGAAGATCAAAACATGTTCAGCAAATATTAGCCAATATTTTTATTTTTAATAAGAAAATGAAGATAGTGTTTAATAACTTTATAATCTAAATATACACTAGTGGCCAAGCCAGAACTATAATCCAGATATTATTCTGGGCTAGCCTCTCTTCATTACTCCATGCTGGAAACAATACAGTTCTAAAATGGTCAAATTAAAAATTCTAAGCCAGGCATGATAGTATATATACTTGTCTTCCCAGTCCTTGGGAGGCTGAGACAGAAGGATCATAGGTTCAAGGCCTTCCTCAGCAACTTAGCAAGACCCTGTTTCAAAATAAAAAATAAATAAAAACAAAAAAGGGCCAGAGTTATAGCTCAAAGGTAAAAATGTCCCTGTGTTCAATACCTATTACCATACATGCACAATTTTTTTTTAAATCTAGTATGACATAGCTTAACTTGCCAATACGTTAACTACTAGCAGTTAGCTGTTCTCCAGAAAAAATATGTCTAGTCTGAATTGAGATGTGCTGTAAGTATAAAATCACCAGAACAAGACATCAATTAAGAAATGGCAGTGTGAAGAGTAAGTGCTGAAAGCAGAGAGGAAGAGAAAAGCCAATAGCTAATCCTCAGAGAGAAAGGGACTGAGCCTGAGTCTACACATGTTAAATGGCTTAGTGACTGATTGGGAAAGAAGCAGGCATAGAAATAGCTATCAGAACAAATCTCTTATTTAAAATATTGAATACAAGTAAAATAATGTAAAATATTTTAACAGTAAAAAATTAATTACCCACTTAAATGATAGTATTTAAATATTAATATAAGATAAAAAATAATATATTACTTATTTTACCTCTTAATTTTTAAAGTGGTTTTAGATATAAACTTTGATTTTTTTAGCTCATAATATAATCCAGTTGAACAAAATTGTACTAAAAACTTTATGAGTAGTTTATATATCTTGTAGACTTCTCATAGGTAATATTCAGTCCAAGTAGACCAACCTATCTTAACTCCTCAACAGGCAATTGCTCATGTTATTGCCTTGTCTTTATTCCTCCTCTTCTGTCATCTGGAATATCTCTTTGGACACACTTGTATTTCTGACCTTTTATCCATGCATTTCTTCAATGAATTGTTATTGTTCTTTTCACTGAGTAAGTGAAATTCATTTTTCCCCATTTTCTTGAATTAGCACTTGTGACTTTCTTAAACCCACAGAATACAGTGTTAAGTGAGTGAACTTGCAGGAGTACAAAACCTAGGCCTTGAGAAGTATTCCAGATGCAGATGCTATTTTTCATTTTCTTGGAATGCTGTCCCAAGATCATAAGATGCTCAGTCTAGCATACTAAAGAATGAAAAATTGAGTGGAGGAGAGGCAAATCAAGCCAGAGGAGCCTCCCATATCAATCATCTGGCAGCAAGTCCCAAGCCTCAGATGTGAGACTGAGGCATAACAGGGAACCCTTAGTCACACCTCCAGTTTTGTAGCTGCATGATGTCAGGTGCAGCCACATAGTATCTAGGTGATATCACCAGCAGAATCATTTAGCTAGACTCAAACCAAATTTCCCACTCACAGAATCACGAAAAAACTAAATGATTATTCTTGTTAGCATGGCACTGTCTTGCTATTCAGTAATAAATAGTAGATCAAACCTAGTACTTCATTTGAAGCACTGTCAACTAATGAATTTCATGCAGACTTTTCTACTTACTACAGACTCTGAATGCTTTCTCTTTATTTAACTGACATAATTGTTAAATATGTGACTTTTTAAATAATTATAATTTTAGAATTATTTCATAAATATAAGCCTTGCCTTCATAACTGTGTATCAGCTCTTTCCTGACAGAGAATGTGAGATTTGGAACATAGTACTTGAGTTCACAGCTATGGCAGACGTTGTAGCTATTGCTGCTGTCATTTCTCAGCATTACTATATGTCAGGCACATATTTTAACTCTCCTAACTCTTTGGCATAAAAACAATTATTATACTTAGAAAAAATTAAGAGATAGGGAAGTTTAGAAATTGCAAAATTTCACACAGTGGCAGTTAGTAGGGCCAGGGCTTAGGACCAAAATAGGCATCTGATACTAGAATTCATGCTTTCCACTCCTTTAGTCTAATATCCTCTTTAAAATTCCTGCAAGGCAAAGATTTGACCTAAGGAAATAAATCTATATTAGGGGAAGTAGCTGGCATATTCTAATTTCCTAACCATATTTTTAGATCCCCCAACTTTTTGTAATCTCTTTTGTACTTGAAAATCACCAAGGCTTATATCTAAGCCCCCAGAGTATATTAACCAATGTAATGTATCTAGGTGTGCTTATACTCACAAGCTTAATTACTACATATGTCAATATTTATAAAAATTTATATTCTAATAAGGCCTTTCTATATCCAATCTTCTTGCCATCTAAATGAATCATAAACCCATATCCTTCAGTCAGTTTTCTTTACTTCACCCCAGGCCTGATTGCCTGTTATACCTGTAAGCTATTGTCCACGGATAACAGGACATATTATTATTATTTTGTGGAACTGGGGATAGTACTGGTGGCAGAACCCAGGGGTATATACCTCCAAGCTACAACTACAGCTCTATTTTATTTTATTTTAAAAATTCATCATTGCCAAACTGCAGAACCAGCTGCAGTGTCCATCAACAGATGAATGGATTATAAAATTATGGGATACACACACAATGGATTTCTATTCAGCCATAAAAAGGCAAAATTATATCATTTGCACGGAGATAGATGGAACTGGAGAATATTATGTGAAATGAGATTAGTCAATCACAAAAAATGAAAGATCAGATGTTTTCTCTCCTTTGTGGAAGTTATGGAGAAATTGGGACACAGGAGGGATTCCAGTCAAAGGAGGAGAAACCTTGGAATGAAGGAAAAGATCTACCTGAAGGAGGTAGGAGGGGGAGGACTTGAAGATGAAAATCAGAAGCACTTCAATGGACATGATGTACATACACAAACTTTCCAATGTCAATCACAGTGTTCTGCATGGAAAGGTGGGGAGGGGGAGAAAGTGAGGAGGGAACTGGGAGAGTGTTCAACAAGTGCCGCATGCACATATGCCTTTATCACCCTGAACATCACCACAATGTATGATTACTATACACCAATTAAAAAATTTTCTTTTTGAAATAGGATCCCACTAAGTTGCTGCATACTGGCCTCAAACTTGTGATTCTCCTGTCTCAGCCTCAAAAGTACCAGGATTAGAGATGTGCATCACTGCACCTGGCTATGATATAATTTTTAAAATGTAGTTTTAATCATGACATCATAAAATCTACCTGCTAAAACACTTGCAAATACTTTGCAGTCTCTGCAAGTCCTGCATAGATAGGCCACTGTGTATTCCTCCAGCCTCAAATTTTCATTTCACCCATTCTCTTCTTCTGATCTCCATCCACATTAACCTTTTACTTCCTCAAATAAGTCGTGTCCCTCACCAATAGAGTAACTTAAAATAAGCTGCTTTTACATCACAAACAGTCAACATTACGTAGGTAAATCGCTCTTTGAAGTTACAAAAACAATGGAAGACTGACTTAAAGGAAGGATGAAATTTTGACAAGGGACTGAATGTCCAAGGCAAAAGCAAAGTCACATTGTTACACCTGCTGCTGTTGAGCATTTTAAAAGAAAAAAAGGTTCTTCCCAAGGGATTCCAACATCTGAGAAAAGCGTAGAAGAAGTGTACATATTCCCCCATCACCTGACCTGGTCTTCTTCAGCTATATAGAAGTAAAGCACAGGATAAAGACCATCAGTTCATAGTCTTTAAACTGGTGTTTTGACATAATTATAGAAATTATATATATAGTAGCAAAGGCAAGAAAGAAATTGAACCAGTCAATGATATAGCTAGGTGATAAATAAAACAGAATCAACTTTATTTTTATACTTTTATTGGTGCATTATATTCTCACATCATAATGTAGTTCTTTAAAACATGAAAATACTCATTCAAAATCCTATCCCCAATCATACAGAAACATTAAAAAAGTAATATTAAATATAAAAAAGATGATCAACAGCCGGGCGTGGTGGCGCACGCTTGTAATCCCAGCATTCGGGAGGCTGAGACCGGAGGATCCGGGTTCGCGGCCAGCCTCAGCTACCTAGTGAGGCACTCTGCAACTTAGTGAGACTCGGTTTCAAAATACAGAATATAAAAAAAATAGGGCTGGGGGTGTAGCTCGGAGGTAGAATGCCTCTGAGTACAATCCCCAGTACCGCAAAAAAAAAAAAAAAAAAAAAAAAAGATGATCAACCAATGTTATAGAAAGAATTGTGGAAGTTTTCACAAAAATATTTCATACTTTCAGTAAAATTAAAAGTTATTAAAGAGAGTGAATGCAATTTTATTTGAGGGCAATGGGATGAATTAGAGAAAAATTAAGATCCAGTTTGAAAAATAGTGAAACTAAATCAAATTATTATAGAATTTAGAAATTAATAAGGAATTGCTAAAACAATGCAAGGAAGAATTATTGAAAGCCTGAGAATGAAAAATTTCTATAAGTATTCTCACATTATTATTATTTCGTTAATAGTGATATTTGACAGAAACACAGATATCTGAGAAAAATACACACTTATGCACTTTACCTTATCTAAACATTTTATTAATCCTATATATTTCCCAAGAAAAAGAAATACAATTTTTATTTAAATGGTTATGGAGGGGGTCTCGGGGATGGTGATGGTAATGGGGAGGGAGAATTAATGAAGGAAATGCTTCTATTGATGCTATATACATATATAAATTATCAAATCTTAAAATCATGTATGAGAAAAGGGGAGGGAGTGGGGTGGAAGCCCAGGGGAAGCTCACCAAATACTGTGTGGTATGTATGTCCCTGTCACTTTTAATGTGACACTACAATGTACCAATAAACACATATTTTTTAAAAATTGCAAGAGAAATGTGTACAAACATCTCCAGTAATATTTGCATATTCCAGGCCCAAACTTTTTTTCTGAGCTACTTTCATACATTTCAAACCACCTATGCAAAATCTCCACTTATAAATCACAAAGATACCTCAATTGTAACATGCCAAACTGGAATTTATCTTCTAAGCCTTTCCATATAAAATGTTCATTAAAAAAAAATGACACCACATTTTACCCAGTTTCTCAAATCTGAACCTTATGATTTGACTTACTCCATAATCTCCAAATCTCACAAATTGGTTTACCACAGTCCATCTGCATTGCCACGGTCATGGTCCAGAGTACCATCATTATCAATTTATTTTAGTAATCTTCTAACATCCATTTGCTGCCTATCTTTCGTTGGCCAAGTCTCTACAATGCAGAAAGAATAACTTCTCTTAAAATTTTGATAATGCTACTTCTTTAATAGTAAGTGAGTATTGAATTCTTCTTGTCTTTAGAACAAAAGAGAATGTTTCAGATGGCTTAAGATACCTTGTATGAGCAGAACCCAGATACCTTTCCAGCAACATCCTTATGTTACTTTGTTAATGTTAATTCTATCCTAATGACGGAGTTTTATGGATCCTGAAATGTTATTTCAACTTTACATTTTGACTAAAGCTATAGTTTGTTCCCAACACTCTCTTATTGTGCATTATATCTATTCTATTCATCTTATTCTGATTTATATCTATTCTAGTCATCCTTCATTTTTCAGCTTGAACATTTCTTGGAAAGTGCACCACAAAATTGACTCCTTCCCATATGTAAATAAGTACATTTGTTTTGAGTATTCCTGTACCTGAGACTATTTGACAATAATTTGGATAATCAAAAAAAATAAATAAATAACATAATTAAAAATATATTTAAATTGGGTGAGGTGGTGCACACCTGTAGTTTTAGCTACTAAGGATGCTGAGGTGGAAGGATCTCTTGATTCCAACATAGTTCTAGAGCAGCATAGGAAACATAGCAAGACTCTGGTTCAAAAACAGCAAAATAAATTAAACAAAAATTCATTGGCTGCCACACATTTGACAACATGGAGTGTGCCTATATATTTTTATAATGGTATGTTATAATGTCTAAATTCTTAAATCTAGCATATTATTGAGAAACTATTATCTATGTGATTGTATTGAATTTGAGAATATTTTAGCCTTTTGAAGCTTGTGACAGATCATTATATAAAAAAAATTGTTATCTCTTATTTTCTTACTCACAGCTTTGTTGGTCCACTGGTTTCATAATGCCAGGTACACAAGTCATATGATACTAAACTCAAATGATTCTTAAATCTCTTGTTTTTGTATAAATCACAGATAGGTCAAACTGTGTTCTGTTATCAAGTTTCTAAAACAATAGGCAGTTATTCTAGTTTTGTTAGTTTATTTATGATGGAAATTTTAAAAGGAAGAAATGAGAGCCAAGAGGGAGATAATGAATCTATGTTACACCATT
Organism: Graphiurus murinus; assembly: GCA_004027655.1. Classification (NCBI taxonomy): domain Eukaryota; kingdom Metazoa; phylum Chordata; class Mammalia; order Rodentia; family Gliridae; genus Graphiurus; species Graphiurus murinus. The sequence continues at coordinate 69,948 of PVLC010001143.1, read as the reverse complement.
ATATAAGTTCCCTTATCTCAAGAATAAATATTGTTAACATTTCACTTTATAAATAGTGCTTAACAGATTTTATACATATGAGTGTCTTTTTTTTTTTTGCATCTACACTATACACTTGAGTGAGATGTCATGTTTTATAATCTTATTCATCATTTTACTGTAAAAGTTTCTTACTAGGCTACTTGATATTCTAAAATGCAGATATTGATGGCATGTTTTATGGATAAATTATATGTAAACATTCTACCATTGAGTATATTGAAATGCAAATCTTAAATCTCATTGTATTTTTCTATTTTAGTTCTCAGGATAAGATACTAAGAATTGAATAATTGGATCAGATAGTATGGCTTTATTTTTAAGACAGTCATTTTAAGCCACTGTTTTTCTCAACAATTCCAAAGTTATTTTTACAAAGGCTTAGGCATTCTAAAAGAATTTTAAACACATACAGCAAAATGATTCTTCACAAAATTAAGACTAGTAGTCCAGTGAATGTATGAAAAAACATTAATCATCACCACATTATTTTAATTACAGACAAAATTCTGTGGGTAGATCTGCAGTAAAACATATACAGATGTGATGTTTAACTTTTATTCAGTAAGGTATATGTAATTATCACTGTTGTCTACAAAGTATAATTGCAAGTATGAAATATGATGGCAATGCAATGCTCCAGTAAGTTTTTAAATGTTTCCTATATTGCATCAAAGATCTAAATTGTACACTTAAAATGAATATTTTTCTAAATGAGTATGCTAAGCATGCAAATGTATGAATTTTCAAAGGAAGCAAAATGATCTCTATTCCAACTCTTGAAATATATTCGTTGGTTTTTGCCCTAGCAATTGCAAAGTCAGGCATCTGTTACTGTTTGGTGTGGTGTTGAATTTCATGGTATGTTAATTTTGCACTTCTGTCTACAAAGCTAATACAAGGAAAATAGGCAAGGCTTTTATACAGAAAAATTCAGAATATCCCCTGGGTAATTTTTCTTCATGGAATTTATTTCACATTTCTCTTTTAAGTGAATAAATTTCCAGCTTTTTTAAGTTATAAAAAACTATTATTGAGCCAGGCGTGGTGGCGCACGCTTGTAATCCCAGCATTTGGGAGGCTGAGACCGGAGGATCTGGGTTCCTGGCCAGTCTCAGCTACCTACTGAGGCACTCCACAACTTAGTGAGACCCTGTTTCAAAAATAAGGAATAAAAAATAGGGCTGGGGGTAGAGCTCGGAGGTAGAACGCCCCTGAATTCAATCCCCAGTACTGCAAAAAAAAAAAAACACCTATTATTGGTTATTCAACTTTCGACTGGTTAAAAATAGTAAGAAGCATAGTTACACACGATTTATCCTCCAATATTAGTTTTCAAGTTTTTTTATTATATACAAGGAAAGATAATATATTTTTTTACATAAAACATATATGTAATTTTTTCCAGTCTAGTTGGTTATGTCATAACACCATTTTTATTATTTTAAAAGTATATATTTCATTAATAGCTGATTCTTGGGTAAGATAAAGTCACTTAGAACTATGAATATTTCTCTAATCACTTAATAGATATTGTGACAAACATCTGAAAATGTCAGGAACTGTAGGTCCAAAATTAAAGTTCTTTATTTAAAAAAACCTCTATACAATTTCCAAAAGTTTAGTAAACCCCAATAGTCAGTTTTATACTAGTGTACACACGGACGCAAAACACAATGAAACCCTAAAAATACATCTGAAATTATCTTTTCATTGTCTGATGATTTCTAAATCTAGATTAGACAAGCTTCTAGTAAAAGGTACAAGAAATTATTTTCACTCCTATTATACAAGGTTGTACAGGGAATTTGAATTTTCTCACCTGCTATAAGGGTTGGATGAAGGAAAGATCAAAGAAGCCAGAAGTTATGTTGAAGGACTCATTCTGCTGTAACAAACCAAGTTGTTTTACAAGAGGACTTCCACAGCAGCTCTTCTGAATATTAGAAATCTACTGGGAACTCCCTCAATACTACAGGAACCAATGATTCAGAACTAGCATCTGCCAGTCATCTCAGCAGCTGCAAGTGTGTTCTAGGAGTTTGCCTGGAGTTGCTTTGAATATCTCCTAGGTATACAGCTGCTTCTGGAAAAAATTATATCCTTCGTTCTTGTACATCACAAATATCCCACTAGTTTCTCTCATTAGCAGACTGTATTCAAGAATAATCCAGAAAGAGGTTTAGTAATTTCATTTCTCTATGCACATGGTGTTAATACTAAATTGATAATTGAAACTCACACAGATATTAATTTATTGTATTTAGTATTTGTCAAATTATATATTCAGTACCATAGATTTAACTATATCCTTTAAACTAAATAATATTAACAATGAATAATATTAATAAATACAACTTAATTTAAATGATAGAGTAAAGATTAGCAATACTTAGAAATTATCTATATATTAAAATAAAACTATATAAGTTAAAAGTAGCTGATGTGCTATTTCATTTACTTTTGACAATAAAACCCAGTTTCTCATGTATACTTGAAGTCACTAAGATTTGTGTGAGTTTTTTTTTTTAATATTTTTGGACATGTCCATTTATCTTCATTTCCAATATTCTAGTAGAGATTGCAATCATCTCCTATATAGAGTACTGGATTAGCTTCCTATCTGGTCTTCATGCAACTAGTTGCTCCCACTTCCTCCTTTCAATCTGTTTCTACATTATAGTTAGAGTGATATCTTCAAATTGCAAATCTTATGATGTCATATTGACATGTACCAACTACATTCTGAAGAAAATGCATTTGTTACTAGAAAAATTCAGCTCAGTATTTTTTCCATTTTTGTTATTTTTCGCTGCAATATAATTATACGTATTAGTGGGATTCATTGTTACACATTTGCACATGTATATAACATAGTTTTGATGATTTCATTCTCTCTAGTATTCCCCTTTCCCTACTTTCCTCTCTCCTTCTGTTCCCCTTCATCTACTCTGTCTTCTTCTATTTTCATTAATCCTCTATTTCCTTTTTTCTAGTTTCTTTCTTTTTTAATTATTTTATTTTTATTAATTGGTGCATTATAATCATATATCTTTGTTAGGTACAGCTAATATAGGCATATACACACATTTCTCATTTAACCCCTTCCCCAATTCCCACCCCACTACCTCGCCCTTCCTCCTTCTTAAGTTCAGTTTAATGGTTGACTTTGATATATTTGTGAAAGTGCATCATGTGCATTAGGGTACCTCCCTTCCACCCCCTCAGCCCCCTCCACCCCCGCCGCATCAATCACCTTCAGTTAAGTCAATTTCTTTGCTTATCTAGGGTTTCTCCTTTTTCATCTGGAGTCCATCTTATGCCCCATCTTCTCCCTAACATCTGCATATTAGAGAGAACCTATTTTACTCTTCGTGACTGAGTAATCTCACTTAACATAACATTTTCCAGTTGCTTTCATTTCCCTGCAAATAACATGATTTTGTTCTTCTTTATGGCTGAGTAAAATTCCATTGTGTACATATCCCATAGTTTTGTAATCCATTCATCTGTTGATTGACATCTTAGCTGTTTCCATAGTTTGACAATTGTGAATTGTGTAGCTATAAACATAGGTACACATGCATTGGTCTGATAATTTGGTTTCCATTCTTTTGGGTAGACACCCAGAAGTGGTATTGCTGGATCATATGGTAGGTTCATTCCCATTCTTCTGAGGATCCTCCATACTATTTTCCAAAGTGGTTGCACTAGTTTGCAATCCCACCAACAATGTATTAGAGTTCCCACTTCTCCATACCCTCTCCAGCATTTATTTTTGTTCATGTTTTTTATTATTGCCATTCTGATTGGAGTTAGGTAAAATCTCAAGGTAGTTTTGATTTGCATCTCTCTGCTAATGATATAGAACATTTCCTCATACATTTACTCTCCATTTGTATTTCTTCTTTCGTGAGGTGTCTATTTAGATCCTTTGCCCATTTTTGATTGGGTTATTTATTTTCTTAGCTGTTATTTTCTTGAGTTCTCTATATATCTTAGATATTAGTCCTTTATCAGAAGAATAGCTGGCAAAAATTTTCTCCCACTGTGTGGGCTCTCTGTGAGGTTCTTGGTAGTTTCTTTTGCTGCACAGAAGCTCTTCAGTTTAATGCAATCCCATGTATTGATCTTCCTTTGAGTTGCTAATGCTTTTGGGGTCTTGTTGAGAAAGTTTTCACCTGTGCCTATGTATTTGCTCTCTTCAAATAGCTGCAAGGTCTCTGGCCTGACTTCCAGGTCTTTGATCCACCTTGAGTTGACTCTTGTGCAGGGTGAGAAAGTGGGGTTTATTTCCATTTTCCTGCATATGGCTAACCAGTTTTTCCAACACCATTTGTTAAAGAGGCTATCTTTTTTCCACTGAATATTTTTGGCTCCTTTGTCAAAAATCAGTTGACTATAAGCACATGAGTCTGTTTCTGAGTCTTCTATTCTGCTCCATTTGTCTATCTTTTTTTGTGCCAATACTATGCTGTTTTTATTACTGTGGCTTTGTAATAGAGCTTGAAGTCAGATATTGTGATACCTCCTGCATGGCCCTTGTTGGTAAAAACAACTTTGGCTATCGTGGGCTTTTTGTTGTTCCAGATGCATTTAAGGACTGATTTTTCTATGTCTGAGAGGAGTGATCTTGGTAATTTCATGGGTATTGCATTAAATCTGTAGATCATTTTTGGGAGAAGGGCCATTTTGATGATATTTATTCTGCCTATCCAAGAGCATGGAAGATCTTTCCATCTTCTAAAGTCTTCATCAATTTCTTTTATTTAACTTTTTATAGTTTTCCTTATAGAGGTCTTTTACCTCTTTGTTTAGGTTTATCCCTAATTATTTTATTTTTTGGGGTGCTATTGTGAATGGAATTGTTTTCTGGATTTCTTTTTCAGAGCATTTATGGTTGGCATACAGGAAAGCTTCTGATTTTTAAAGATTGATTTTGTATCCAGACACTTTGCTGAATTTGTTGATCAGTTCTGTAAGATTTTTGGTTGAGTTTGTTGGGTTTTCTAAGTATAGTATCATGTCATCTGCAAAAAGGGATAGTTTTAGTTCTTCTTTCTCTATTTTTACCCCTTTAATTTTCTTCTCTTGCCTTATTGCTCTGACTAGAGTCTCAATACTACATTGAAAAGAAGAGGTGATAATGGATTTCCTTGTCTTATTCCTGTTTTTAGTGGGAACTCTTGCAGGTTTTCTCCATTTAATATGATGTTGGCTGTGGGCCGATTGTATATTGCCCCTATGATGTTGAGGTATGTTTCTTCTATTCTGATTCTCTGCAGTGCTTTTAGCATGAATGGGTGTTGGATCTTGTCAAATGCTTTTTCAGCATCAGTTGAGATGATCATGTGATTTTTGTCTTTGAGTTTGTTTATGTGGTGAATTACATGGATTGTTTTTTGTATGTTGAACCAGCCTTGCATCCCTGGGATGAACCCGATTTGGTCATGGTGTATAATTTTCTTGATGTGGTTTTAAATGTGCATTGCTAGTATTTTGTTAACAGTTTTGCATCTAAGTTCATCAATGATATAGGCCTATAGTTTTCTTTTCATGAGTTGGCTTTATTTGGCTTTAGTATTAATGTGATACTGGCTTCATAGAATGTGTTTGGGAGGGTCCCTTTTCTTTCTATTTCATGGAATAGTTTGAGGAGTATTGGGATTAATTCTTCTATAAATGTTTTATAAAATTCACTTGGGAGCCAGGCGTGGTGGCGCACGTTGGAATCCCAGCATTTGGGAGGCTGAGACTGGAGGATCCGGGTTGGCGGCCAGCCTCAGCTACCTAGTAAGGCACTCCACAACTTAGTAAGACTTGGTTTCAAAATAAAGAATAAAAAATAGGGCTGGGGGTGTCGCTCAGAGATAGAACGCCCCTGAGTTCAATCCCCAGTACCGCAAAAAAAAAAAAAAAAAAAATTCACTTGGGAAACCATCTGGCCCTGGGCTTTTGTTCGATGGTAAACTCTTTATTGCTGTTTCTATCTCTTTGATTGCTATTTGTCGGTTTAAGTTTTCTTTATCTTCTTAACTCAATTTAGGAAGGTTATATGTGTCTAGAAATCTCTCAATTTCTTCTAGATTTTCCATTTTGTTGGAGTATAGTTTTTCAAAACAGTTTTTGATGATCCTCTATATTTCCATACTGTCAGTGGTAATATCACCTTTTTCATCTCTTATTTTGGTAATTTGGGTTGATTCTCTCTTTCTTTTGGTTAGATTGGCCAATGGTTTATCTACCTTGTTTACTTTTTCAAGAAACCAGCTTTTGGTATTGTTGATTTTCTGTATTTTTTTTATTCTCTACTTCATTAATTTCTGCTCTGATTTTCATGACTTACTGTCTTCTACTAGCTTTCGGTTAGACTGTTCTTGTTTTTGAGTGCTTTGAGCTATGTCATTAGGTTATTTATTTGGTGGTTTTCTGTTCTTCTTATGTGGGCACTCCGTGCTATAAATTTTCCTCTTAGTACTGCCTTCAAAGTGTCCCAGAGGTTTTGATATATTGTGTCTCTGTTTTTGTTGGTTTCTAGGAATTTTTTTAATATCTCCCCTTACTTCTTCTATGACCCAATCCTCATTCAGCAGTGTGGTGTTCAGTCTCCATGTGGTAGTCCAGTCTAAATGCCAGGCATTTTCCAGTGTGCCTGGAAGGTCTCTATGCTCTGTGTGCACTGGGTTCTTCCTGCACTTCTGTTCCTAATTGCTAGAAGGCAGGTGACTGAGTCTGTCCTTTGTATAGGGTCCCCACATCCTAGCGGTGCAATTTAGCTGACAGATCCTTGCTGCTCTGGCTCCAGGGAGGGGTGAGCTGTGTGTCTTTGGCGCAGGCTTAAGATGGTTGTCCCAGGTCTTTTTGATTGCTGTTGATCCTGCAGGGATATGCTGCCTGATTATGGTGTGGAGTTCCGTAGTTGCTTACTCCACTTCTGGTCCCTGGGTGTGCACGTGGTCATTGAAGGTCTGGGCGGTTGGCAAAATGGCTGCTGGCAAAATGGTAGCTGCTGGTTTGCGGCGAGCATGGCTCCTTTGTTCTCCCTGGGTTCTGTTCAGCTGCTTTCGTTTATTTATTTTTTTTCTTCACTTTTTTTACTGCTTTGCTTTTCTTTCCTTCAGTCAAGAAGCTGCAATTGTGGCAGTTTTGATTCAAGCTCTGCAGTGCAGTTGATCACGGCTCTGGCTCTGGAGGGAGAGGTGAGCCTGTGTGGCATTCCGGTTGCTGTAGAAGATGCAGGGATTCACCCCTGGTTAGGATGTGGAGTGCTGGAGTTGCTTACTGCATGTCTGGTCACTGGGTACGGAGAGGTGTTAGTGGACACCCGTGTCAGGCTGCGGCTTAATGGCCATTGTCGCTCTGCAGTGTGGTGCTGCTGCCGTGTGGATGGGCTCCTTTGCTCTCCCTAGTCAGCTTTCTGGGGTCTCTTCAGCTGTATTTCTTGTTGCTTTGTTTGCTTTTTTTTTTTTTCTTTTTTTCTTTTTTTCTTCCGTCAAAAAGCTGCTTTTATGGCAGATTTGATTCGAACTCCCAGCACCTGAGGAGAGGTGTTTCACTCAGATGCCATCTGGGCTCCTCTCTCTCTAGTTTCTAAATATGGGAGTAAACACTATATCCCTTAATGTTTTGAATCTGTCTCATTTTATTTAACATGATCTTCTTTAGTTCCATGCATTTTCTTTAAGTAAAATAATTTTGTTGCTCTTTATAGATGAGTAAAATTCGATTATGTATCCACTCATCTGCTGATAGACCTACAGTAGTTCTATAACTTGGCTCTTGTGAGTTGTGCTGTGATAAATATGAGTATTCATGGATAGCTATAGTATTATAACTGTAATTATTTTGGAAAAATACTGAGGAGTGGTAAAGCTGGGAGATGTGGTGTATCCATTTCTAGTCTTTTGAGGAACCTCTATGCTTTTCTCCATAGTGGTGATATTAATTTACAATACCATCATCAGTACATAAGTGTTTCTTTTTCCCCCATATCCTCCCCAGCATCTATTGTTATTTGTATTCTTGATGATTAGCATTCTAACTGGAGTGAGATAAAATCTTAGTTTTGATCCACATTTTTAGATAACAAAAGATGTTGAGCATTTGTTTTAATTATTCTTTACCATCCTTTCAATGTTTATTATCAGTAGTGATAATTGTTTTTTCATTTCTAGTATTGATCATTTGTGTCTCTTTTTTTGATTCTAGTTTAAGTTATATAAACAATTTCATTTATCTAGTGATTTTTTCAAATAATGAACTTACTTTGTGTCCAGCTCTACCCCACCATCTGTCATGGAAAATGATTAACAATCCACCCCCCAAAAAATCACACTTATTGAAATTCATCATCTAATCTATTTCAGTACATGTGACTTGTAAATCTACTGAGAAAATTGCATGTTTTTATTTTCTCTCTTTTTTTATTGTCCTGCTATGCTTGGGATAAAACCCAGAGCTTCACACATGGTAGTCAGGTTCTATATGGCTGAAATAAATTCTCAGTCTTTCTTTTGTTTTAAAAATGTTATATCATGCATGTATTATATAAATAAATATTTTTCATAAATGATATTTTCATTTCAGTTGATTTGGTTTAGGACTTTTTTATATCTGCCATGAGTGGTTTAGATATTTAATGTTATCTTTGTTGTAGTGTTTTTGTTATATTTTGATTTCAAGTTTATGCTGGATTCATAAAACACCTTGTGACTAGTCCTTCAATTTTCTTTTATTATCTAGAATGTTTGGAGTAAGATTCATGTTGCTTCTTTCTTAAGTGATTGATTTAATCCAAAGTCAGTTCAAATTGTTGGATATTTTGTTTCAAATTTTTAGTTACTGATTAATTGCCTTAATAGTAGAATATGAAGATTTATATTTTTTTATAAGGTTGGAAATTTTTGTATTTTGAAGAAATTTTCCACTTCAAATTATTTACAAATTTATTATAAAACAACTTCATAATATTATCTTATTAGTTTTTATAAATATCAATAGACTGTGCTGGATATTATTTATGTTATTAATATTAAAAATTATTTTCAAAATTTTTCATTCCAGGGTAATCTATTTAGAGACTTAACTATTTCATTAATCTTTTCAAAAGAAAACTCATGAATGCTAATATTCTATATATAAATCTCTATATATTTTTTCATAATTTATATTTATATAATTTATTATGTTTTATATTATTTTCTATTTTCACTTTATTTAGTGTTTTATTAATCAATAAACATTAATAAAATATTTTATTATCTTATCTTTTTATATGTACTAAGCCTATAATTTACAAATAAATATATGATATAAAAGCTTAAAAAGTTATATTCTTGCTGAAAACAAATATCTGTTTACTTATATACCAACAATATTTAAATTAAAATTATTTAGAAAACAGGTGTTGTTAATTTTTAGAGAAAAAGAAGTTAAAACTATCAAGTTTTTGAAGAATATTGTCACTTTATTTTTTTTACCTTTTATATTTTCCCTATTTTTCAAGGTTAATAATACTGGACCTTCCTGTTATAACCTCTGAGAATATATCCAAAAACTACATAACAAATTTTATAATTTAGGAAGATAATATGTCTCAACTATTACAGTGTAATGTGATATATTAAAGCTCTCTAGTGATATATAAAAAGAATTATGCCATCTGCAACCTAATTTTTCTCTATATTAATACTAGAATCTAAAAGTATGATCTTTTGAGCTATTTGTTAAAATAATCTCCAGATGTTGCTGAAGGTATAACTATAAGCAAATTGAGATTTTCTATTGAAACTACACTTGTGTTCTTGCTTCTTGGTATACATTGTGAACTTCAGAAACACTTCCACAGGAAATATCATTGGTGATTACTGGATTGGTTTTTAGGGGAGGGGAGAAGTACAGTGAGACTTAACAGGATTTTTTTTTTAAAGAAAACAGTAAGTATAAAAGAGATGTAGAGAAAGACACTGTTCAGGAAAACATTTTATTGGTGAACAAAATTTGAATCCTCAATTGTATATAACATATCTTCACAATGCCAGTGTTCTATATTTTAGAAACCACACACACACACACACACACACACACACACAAACACACACACTTTTCCAATACTTTCTGACTTAAAATACTTAATACTTCTTTCTTACTTAATTTCTTACTTAACATATAACATTAATAAGTTGATAGAGCCACTTTAATTATTTATGTCTCCTTCTTTTTCCATGTTGTAATTAATAGAATTTTAGACATTGAAAAATTATAACTGTCAAACATTCATTCATATACAAAATTTTTACCTAAACTTTATAAACTATTGTTTTTATTATAGCTTTCTATTATTTTCAGCATTTTGTGATGAACTTAATTAGATTTATTCTATTGGTGATTTAAAAAAAATACTTCTTTAGATTACAATATGTGGTGGTGCATGCCTATAATCTCAGTACTTGGGAGGCTGAGATAGGAGGATTGTAGATGTAAGACCAGCCTCAGCAAACCTAGAGAGATCCAATTTCAAAACAAAAAAAAAATAACAAAGGCTGGAGTGTAGCTCAGAGGTAGAATACCCTTGGGTCCAATCCCCAGTACCACCCCCCCTAAAAACACAAAAGAAACAAAGACATAGGTAAAGTTTTCAAGACAGGCAAAAAAAAAAAAAGCCTAGTATAGTTATTTTAATGCAGAAAAAATTATAATAATGAAAACTATTTTGGACAATGATAAAAGTTGTCTACAAAGCTTTCATTTAAGATCAGGAATAAAACATGTATTTCTACCATTATTTGTACTCAGCAGCCTGATCATTAGGAAACTAGGAAAAATATATCAAAATGGGAAGATTAGACATATGAAAAGTAAGCATTGTGTGGGTGTTTCCTACTGACCAGAACACCAACATCACACCAAGTCACTGCATAATGGAAAGAAACAGTGATACAGTTGCTCTATAATAATTTCTATGCATAGGCAAAACCAAAAATCCATGTAAAGCATATATATGAGCAAATATTTCCCTCTTCCAGAAGACAGCTTTCTTTTTAAATCAATTTCGGTTTTAATCAATGTTGCATTCTTCCAGTAGTCAAGATAAAAATTCTATATTAAGATAATCCTAGAATTGCCGGCATATTCTGACACTTACTAATGCAGTTTACATTCCCCTAATCTAACACAAACTCAGATCTTTCAACACCTTCCTGACCCAAATGACTTCTCATGGTTTGCAGCTCCTCTTTATGCAATATGTACCAATAAAGTACTTGTTCAATTCTAATTGTGTTCTTGGTAGTCTGTATCAGTTGAGTATTGTTGAAAGAAAGAAACCTATGTTATAGATGAGACAAATTTCAACATAAAGAACTCAAAATATTGAAAGAATTTAACAACACTCACTACTAAAATTTTGTAACAAAATATATTAAAATACATATTAAAAAATACCTATTATAATTTCAGGAGAAATATAAATAAACAAATCTAATAAAAGATGTACAGGCATATACTGAGAAAATGATAAAAGTTTATTTAAAACAACAAAAGCCTAAACTTTGGTTATAACATCTCAAATATTTGAATTTTTAATATCGTAACTTAAGAGAGAACTATCTGAAAAAAATAAGTATTCAATAAAATTAAAAGAAAATTTCAAAGTTTCCAACTCATTCACTTTTTCCAGGTACAACTTGACAAGATGTATCCAGGTTTATATTGAAGAAAAATGTTCAAGAAGAGTCAAATTTAATTTATGTATAAAAGCAAAATTAGGGACTAGCACTATTATATATCATGACTTATGAATGTACACTACAAAAAATTATCTATTATTCTAGTAACACCAAATAAATAGAGTATCAAGTTCAGGTTAGAACTATCAGCATATGCCCACAATAAATGAAAGTTGGTGTTGAAAGTCATCAGGAAACAAGGACTTTTAAATAGGAATTAAATAATGGTCTGGAAAACTGAAGTAAAACCAGGTCCCTGTCTCCCACCATTCACAACAAATGTATATCCTAAATATCTTATGTATAACTTTAAAAGAAAAGATGTAAAGTGAGGAAAAATTCTTCATGATCTGGATATGTGAAATGATTTTGCAAATAAAATGATTTTTCAAACCATATGATTTTGTTTTCCAGTCATATTTTGATGGACTTTTAAGCAATTTCCATATTTAGGGTATGGTGAATGATGTTGCAATTATGATGCTGCAGATATCTCTTTGAGATCTTGATTTCAATTTTTTGAGCATATATTCAGAAGTAAAACAGCTAAATAATATAGTAGTTCTATTTTCAGTGTGTGTGTGTGTGTGTGTGTGTGTGTGTGTGTGTGTGTGTGTGTGTGAAAGTGCACGTGCATTACTGGGAATTGAACCTAGTGGTACCTTCCACTGAGCTATACCTCCGGTTCTTTTTATTTTTCATTTTGAAACAAGGTCTCACTAAGGTACCATGTTCTGACTTGGATCCTGTAATACTCCTGTCTCAGCCTCTCAAACCTGGAATTGCAGGAACATACCATTAGACCCAATTGAGCATCTTTTCAATTACTTGTTGACTTTTTGTCTCTCTTCTAAGTGAATTAGATAGTTACAGAAAAACAAATACTGCATGCTTTCACTTTGTTGAGGTATTTAAAATATACAAAATAACAAGACAATGGGATGTTGTCACAGTCTAGGATAAAGGGAAAATGCAGAGTCCATGCACAAAAGTTTCTTTTATAGAAGTAAAAACTAGAGATCTACTGTAAAACATTGTGGCTCTATTTAATATTATATTATGCTCATAACATTTTTATAAGTGTAGATATCTCATTGAGGATTTTTATAAATTTTAAAAATATATTGTGACAGAATAAAAGGAGAAAATTATGTCTATTTATATATAAAGTATTGGACCACAAAGCATTTTAAAATTTTTCTTGGAATTATAGCATTCAATATGTAATAGTTTAACTTAGACTGTCCCTCTAGCCCTCAGGGGAATAAGGTAGTAATGTTGGAAGTGAGGCTTGATTGCTCAGGGTGTGGCCTTGGGAACTATGTATCCTTCTTCTTCCCCCTGCTCTCTCTCTGCTTCTTGCCTCCATTATGAGAGGAGCAGAGCCCATGTGCTCTCCCTCTCTCAGCTTCCTACTGCTATGCCCTCATGTGGAGTGAACTATAATTTCCAAGCATCTGTTAGTAAATCTTTCTTCTTCTAAATTGTGTGATCAGGTCAATTTGCAGTATAGCAGTGACATTGCTGACTGCTATGCCCTCATGTGGAGTGAACTATAATTTCCAAGCATCTGTTAGTAAATCTTTCTTCTTCTAAATTGTGTGATCAGGTCAATTTGCAGTATAGCAGTGACATTGCTGACAATTATAATTTCAATGTCCAGTCTTCAGGGTACTTTCTTATGTCAAAAGTCCAGCTTTCAAGAAGCAAATTCACATTCTAAAAATAATATAATCTTAAAATTAAAAGGAAAAAACATCTGGGTGTAGTGGTGCATACCTGTAGTCTCAATGACTCATGAGAGTGAGGCAGGAGGATTTTAAGTCTAAGGTCAGCATCTGCAATTTAGCAAAACCTTCTCTAAAACTAAAACCTAAAAAAAACTGGAGGTACAGCTTAGCAATAGAGTGACCCTTAAACTCTAGCACTGTGAACATAGAGAGATCATATACCAATGAAGCACACTGATATTAAAAAAATGAAAAATATATTGTTAATTAATATTTTAAAATATGAGATTTCACCTAACTCTAATTAGAATAGCAATTGTTAAAAATACAAATAATGATAAATTCTGGTGAAGATGTGGAGAAGTAGGAACTTTGATACACTGTTAATGAGATTGAAAATTAGTGCAGCTACTTTGGAGATTAGTGTGAAGGGTCCTCAGAAGAATGGGAATGAACCTATCAAATGAACCAGCTATACCACTCTTGGGTATCTACTCAAAGAAATTGAAACCAGACTACTATAATAATGCATGAATATCCATGATTATAGTAGTACAATTCACAATAGCCAAATTATGGCACCAGTTTAGGTATCCATCAACAGATAAATGGATTGCAGAATTATAGGATATATACACACAATGAAATTTTACTCAACCATGAAGAAGAAAAAAACTGTATCATTTGCAGAAAAATGGGTGGGACTAGAGCTATGTGACATTTGTCAGTCACAAAAAGTGAAAGGCTGGATGATTTCCCTCCTATGTGGAAGCTAGGGAGAAATGGGATACAGGAGAGACTCCAGACAAAGGAGAAGAAACCCCCATGAAGGGATGGAGGGGGCTTAAGGGAAGGAGGAATGTGGGGGCAGGTAGACTCAATGAAGGAAACACTTCAATGGATATGATGTACATACACAAATTTATCAGTGCCAATCAAGTTGCCCTGCACAGGGAGGGTGAGGGAGCCGGGGGAGGCTCACTGAGTGCTAGGTGCAAGTATTTCTCTATCACTCTGAACTTTATCATGATGTATGATTACAGTACACGATCACAAAAACAACAACTATGAACTGCAATGCAAAGACATAATGTGATACAATTTTTAATCAAGATGTTAACAAGTCATTTTTTAAACCAAGTTATTTTAAATGATGGAAAACATAAAAACAACAACATTCTCCCATCACTGGTAATCATAGAAAGGCGAAACATTTTTTAGAAAACTGTTTGCTATTCCCTGGCAAAATTGAACATGTAATTCCTGTATACTCCCTAGTTATACAAGAGCATCAAAAGGCATGCCAAAGGATTTATGTAGCCATTGTTGAAAACAATAAGAGCTGTAAGTAATCCAGGTATACCTATAGGGCTGTATTGTACATTAATAAAAATTGAGTATAATTATTATTCTCAAAGCAAAATAAGGAAAGCAAGGGAGTAATTAATACAAAATTCAAGATGTAAATGTTCTTCAGGAAGCAAGTAGCTGTTAGAAAGGAAGGACATCCGAGGCAGCGTGGTGGCACACGCTTGTAATCCCAGTATTTGGGAGGCTGAGATCCAAGGATCCAGGTTCGTGGCCAGCCTCAGCTACCTAGTGAGGCACTCCACAACTTAGCGAGACCCAGTTTCAAAGTAAAGAATAAAAAAAAATAGGGCTGGGGTTATAGCTCGGCAGTAGAATGCCCCTGAGTTCAATCCCCAGTACCGCAAAAAAAAATAAAATAAAATAAAAAAAAAGGGGAAGGACATCCAAGCAAATTCAGATGTTTGCTAAATTTCTCATCATTTGCATCATTTGCCTGTCTCATCGGTAGTAGATATCCCACTTATTATGGTTCTTTAAGTTGCATTTTTGTAGTTTTTGTGTTTGTACTATATTTCATTAAAGTTTCCCAAGTTAGTGTAAAACAAAGTACCTGAAGAGGCAGACATGGAATTAGTAAAATCATTTGGGGGTATAAATAATAATAGCAGGGCCGGGCGTGGTGGTGCACACTTGTAATCTCAGTACTAGGGAGGCTGAGACAGGAGGATCTCAGGTTTGCAGCCAGCTTCAGCTACTTAGTGAGGCTCTTCACAACTTAGTGAGACTTGTTTCAAAATAAAGAATAAAAATTAGGGCTGGGGGTATAGTTTGGAGGTAGGATGCCCCTGGATTCAATCCCTAGTATTGAAAAATATATATATATGTGTATATATATATATATAAATATATATATCATATTGGATAAAATATAGGCTCTGTGAAACTATAGTTTAGAAATTATTTCCAGTAATTAGGAAAGTTACTAAAATAACTACAATATAAAAAATTTCTGTATTATACAATATTTAGGATGACTAGATTTAGACACACATATTTCATAAATCGATAGCATAAACCCATTAATTTATTTCCAGTTTTATGCAGAAAAAATTATAAGCCAGAATGGCAAGGCTGAAAAAAGATTGTTTTTAGGAGAAAGTTTAATGATTACAATGTGTAATGATCCAATACATCAGAGTAATTATGATAAAATGTATATGTAGAAGACTTTGAAGACATGATGTAATACCACATCATTTCTTGGTGCCTTCTTTCTGGTACATCCTTTTCAACAAAGACCCAATTTCCTTTCAATTATGTGAAATGTAAACATGATAACCACTAAATTATTTTTCCTGATAATTTAATGAGAAAACATGGACCCTAAAGAAAGGGATTAAATAATTATAAATTAAACTGATCCTAAATTATAGTAAGATAATGTCAGCAATTCTTTTAGAAAGATTATAGCATGTGTGAATTATAATATATTTTAAAATATGAATAGTCAAAATATTAACACATTATTTTCTGACCCTTTGGTTTTATGCCCAAAGTCATTCAGGTGAAGACTAAGTTAAATGTTTCTAGTTTGTTTTCTAACAGCTCTCCAAATTTTTGTTTGCAATAATGTATCATTCTCTATTAACAGTACTGTTGCCTGAGATAAAATATACATTTATTCATATAAAATTAAAATTTATACACACAGGCATAGGCATATTGATACACACACACATACACATACACACACACACACACACACACACACACACACACACACACAATGGAGAAATCCAAAGTCATGAAATACTGAATGTTATTTTAACTGAGATACTCAGGTAAGAAAATCCCATGGGTAAAAAAAGAAAAAAAAAAAAGCAATTTCTTCATCAAAAACATGAGCAACAACAACTGCTGGAGAGGATGTGGAGAGTGGGAACTCTAATACATTGTTGGTGGGACTGCAAACTAGTGCAACCACTTTGGAAAACAGTATGGAGGATCCTCAGACAAATGGGAATGAGCCTACCATATGATCCAGCAATACCACTTCTGGGTATCTACTCAAAAGAACGGAAACCAAACTATCAGACCAATCCATGTGTATCTATGTTTATAGCTGCACAATTCACAATTGCCAAACTATGGAAGCAGCCAAGATGTCCATCGACAGATGAATGGATTACAAAACTATGGATATGTACACAATGGAATTTTACTCAGCCATAAAGAAGAACAAAATCATGTTATTTGCAGGGAAATGGATGCAACTGGAATACATTATGTTAAGTGAGATTAGCCAGTCACAAAGAGTAAGGAAGCATATGTTCTCCCTAATATGCGGATGCTAGGGAGAAGATGGGGCATGAGGGTCTTCAGATGGAAAAGGAGAGAACCTTGATAAACAAAGTTGATTTAACCAAAAGGAATTGACGGGGGGGGGGGGACACCCTAATGTACATCAAAGTTACTCACTAAATTGAACTTGAGAGGGAGGGAGGGCGAGGGAGCGGGGTGAGAATTGGGGGAAGGGGTCAAATGAGAAATGTGGGCACATATGTCGTTTTCAATTTGTACTCAACAAAGATGTCTGCTCACAATGTACGAATAATAAAAAATAAATAAATAAATAAAAAAGTGCTTTGTATTATTTTTACCTTTTATTGTTAATTAAAAATAATAGTAATAAGATTATTCACATTATTTATTTTAGATTATTATTTTTAAATAATAGATATAGTGGTTCAGTCTCCTAATCTTTTATTATTGAGCCCCAGTGAAGCATTCTAAAATGGTGTAAAAGTGTTTAACTTACTACTAAGATATTTAAGTTATGAGTTTAAAATCTTTAGCACTTCAACTCTTGATTTCCAACTCTATAAATCAAAACATTCTGCTTTTTTAAATTCTGCTTTCAGAATAAAAAAAACAATAATTTATTTCCCAAAATCTGGGAAAATTACTCTTGCAATAGAGGACTCAAAAATCAAGAAATTATGAAATGCAAAAAGGAATCACCACAAAAGGTAAAAATATTACCATAAGAAAATTAACTGATAATTAACATATTAATCAATAATACATATTTGATATGATTATTTAATGTCCACTTTTATCCAGTAAAAAAACCCATTGATTATAATAATCTTTAGTGTGTGTGAATTTTTACTGTTGAAGTCATACCTTTATCTTACAGTGAAGAAAGTGAGAAACTACAAATGAACACAAATGCAGCTAAAGAAAACTTGCAAATTCTGAGACAGAGACACATGAACCAAGTACATGCACAAAAATTTATCATTTCAACAATGGAATTTTCTGTTTTTATTTAAGCACTCATTCATTCATCCACTGGCAAGGCAACTTCCTCAAAATAACAAGTGTATTTTTAAACTCTCCACTATCTTAATATTGGGTTTTATGAACAAATTTGCAGATTTATTTCTCAAAGGTAGCGTTTATCTAAGAGAAACATACTTTGCCTTCAAGGCAAAAAAAAAAAAAAATGAAAATCACATTGTTAAGCAAAAAATATGTATTTCTTGCAACTAGTACAGGTACCATATTAGAGCATTTCTTTTTACTCATGTGCTTTTCTCTGTCTCTCTCTCTCTCTCTCTCTCTCTCTCTCTCTCTCTCTCTCTCTCTCTTTTCAGTTAACTCCCCCCAAAAGGTCAGTGAGACATTCTGGTCTCTAATACACATTCTTCTATTTTTGACCTTGATCGTTTTGATATAGGATTGGCAGATGTTAGGCCCTGAGGCAAAGCAATTGACTTGAAGAATCCAACAGAGCTTAAGCCTCCTGCATTCTATTTTTGGAATGTTACATTCTCCAACTAAGACATTTCCATTGGTAACTGAGACTTGTGGCACATACTCAGCTCCTGCTGTGACCAGTTTCTAGAAGCTACCAGTACTTTGCTTTTCTGCATCTGGAATGATATCTATTTGTTAAGATTCCTGCTTCAGGGGACAAAATATAGTTGGAGCTCAAAACAAAACAAAACAAAACAACAACAACAACAAAAAAAAACAATAAAAATACAGCATATGCTGTATGCCTTACAAGGTTTGGTAGAGTCCCCCAAATTACCAACTTACTTCTCAAAGAAATTACATATTTGAGATTTTTTTCTACATATGCCCGCCTTAATTTCTATTTAGTCAGTGTCAATTATACCTCATCTCTTCCCTATGCAGCTTCTCACAGCATTTTAACCTTGGGCAGCATACATCTCTGAACATCACACCAAGGAGCCTCACAAAACTTCAAATATTTCCAAGTCTTAATCTTT
This sequence comes from Graphiurus murinus, assembly GCA_004027655.1. NCBI lineage: Eukaryota > Metazoa > Chordata > Mammalia > Rodentia > Gliridae > Graphiurus > Graphiurus murinus. The sequence goes on along the minus strand of PVLC010001143.1, from coordinate 50,841 downwards.
CTTTATTTCCTCACATCTTTGGCTACCTTACTCCAAAAACCTAAAGAACTGTACCAAATTGGGAAAGTCTACTTAAATATACTTCCTTAATTTTCCTGTGTGGCAGAGACTTGGATCCATCTCATGTAGGAGATAGCCTGTCAGGTACACACTCATTTTGTTGTATTTTTTTTTTCCTATATGATGCTCCTAGAAAATCATGACCCCCATACTCACCCCCTTTCTGCCATTCATTATTAGGATGCAGGGGAAAGACATGGGGCGGATGCATAACTGCCTGAGGTTTGATCAACGTAATTCCTCAAAGTCAAAGGCTATCTGCCTGGCCAAGTTTCCCTAACTTTACATATAATGTTTCTATATATTATTTGCTGGAAACCTGTAATTTAGAATTACATTTTAAATGATAATGATTGGCATAGAAATTTTATGATCCATTTTCATGCCATCATGTTTTATTTGCCCTCAAGTCAGAGATGATTCCTGCTTATTTCTTCTTAGAGACACTTGTTTATTAAATTCACTCCAAGTGACATATATTTGCACTAGGTATTGACTATGTATCCAAAGAGCATGCAGTCTAATAGTGGAGATCAGATTGTTTTGTTATTGCATTTAGAAGTTGAAACAATAAAATGTTTTAAGTATAGCACTGTAGGTTACAAAAAGAAAAGCATCCATTCTATTATCACTAATATCAGTAAATCTCTCTTTTTTTAGATTTTTAGGTAGAGATCAATATGAAAGTACTATGTAAATTAAAACACTCAGATTAGCTCTGGTTTGCAAACATTTGAAAAAAGTGTGTAATGTGTTCTAATATAAATTGAAATTTTATATGAACTTTATCTTGACCATTTTAGCTGTGTCCTCAGCTAATGATGCCCAACTTCTATAGAAGAACATATTGCTGGATGCAGAGGCATATGCCTGTAATCCCAGAAACTACAGAGGTTGAGGCAGGAAGATTCCAAGAGACATATGAATAATTGTATGGGCTCCTATAATAATATATTAAGAGTGTGTATCTATATGCCTGTGTGTGGTTTTCTTCATTGTTTTTTTTTTGTTGTTGTTTCTTTTATTCTTCTTCTTCTTTAAGTGAAGAAGTTAAGGGGACCAAAGTGGCTCACTGACAAAAAATGTGAGACTATATATAGTAAAGACAAGGACTTAAAGAAAAAAGATAACATTATTGTTGCATTACTTGTAAGTTAAAATTCTTTCTGTAATTTAACTCAAGGCTTTATCCTTTTAACAATTTTAAAGGCTTTTATTGCTTCCTTGGTAGTCACTAACTGACGATTGCAGATAGGTGCTATTATTCTTACTGTAGTAAATAAGTGTGAAATAATATGCTAAAACTGGGACTGGGACTTTCTTTTTCCTACGGGGTGAAAAATTACTCAGATAATTGTGGATTTGAGTGAAACACTTTTATCTTTCATCTAGATTTTCTAATGCTCCTTAGCACAGGAGAGGAAAGGGACAAATGCCAGCCATATATGTGGATTTCAAAATAGCTATCACTTTTATAGTCTATAAAAAAACAAGACAATAGTTAAGGTCAAAGTAATGAATGCATTGATAAACTTTTCTCTATGATAGGAGGTAATTTTTAAGTATGATATACTCAGCTTGAAGACAGGAGGTGATGACTGGAAGATATAAAATTTATCTTGGTATTGAAGACATCTCCAGAACTCTTAAGTATTAATAAAAACGATGAACTCAAGATCAGATGGTGTGTACATACCCTTTTCTCAGAAAAACCTAGTCCATGGAATCAATAATATTAAAATATTTTTCTTCATTAAAGAAAATAGAAAGTGATTAAAATAGGTGAGTAAATTAAAAATGTATTGATACTCAGTCCATAGATATTAGAAGTGAAAGCCAGTTTTAGAAATTGCTCAGAAACCAAAACAACAAGTCTATCATATGCCTACCTCTATAATATGATACTAAAATAAGAACAGGGACTTAAATAGGATAAATAGGGAATAAGAGGCAAATTTATGATAAACATTTAAACATTTGGTAATTAGGCTACAATATATCTCTTAAAGAATTAATCAAGATGCAGACATGCAAACAAAATAAAGATATTATATAAGCATATTTTCAAAATTTGGATTTTATCTAACTTCTGGATTTAGGCAGGGGTATCCAGAAAGCATGGTCTTTAGAAAAGTTAAACTGTTTCAATAATTCATATTTAATCCTAGAAACTATGATGTAGTGTTGAGCCAAAAATATAAGTGATAAGCAATAAAATATGTATTATCAGAGGATACAGTCAGGTATTTATACTAAGGATTGATTATTGTCCAAGTGAAATTATTAACATCTAAAAGGAGAGTGAGTTCATTAGAAATAGTGCTGATGTGAACAAAGGGGGGTTGGAAAAGAAGCAAATAGATAAATATGCATATAAGTGCATACAAACAAAAGCAGTGTCCCCCAAAGCCTTCACTATCAGTCTTAATATAAGTATGTAGCGCTTTCAACAGCTCTACACCAGAAGTAGATATAGATGGCACAGGTGGTAAAATCATCCACTAGCCCTTCCTTTGCTTCCACATTCACTAAGAAGTCTTCCATTAGAATTTGAATCCCTACACAGATTCAACTGAAAGGAGAAAATATGCAGGCGGCTGATAGTTATGGATATCCATACAGTTCATCTGATTATCATGTTTAATTTTATAAAAAATGCATTGTCATTAGAATCATTATGTATTGGAGTTTTGTTAATGTAAAAGAGAACTCCACTTAAAATTTTGATCATCAATTTAAATAATAATAGCAGAAATCTTGAAACTGTGGAAGTGAAGCCCATTTTCTGAAATGTAATAATCCAGTTTAGCACTAATTTAAAATGAGCTAGACCAGGTAAAATGAGCTAAACCAGCTTCCTGTAGGTGATTCCGTTCTGTATCAACTAAGTATGATATTCAAATAAAACTGTAGCTCTAAAACTTAACTTAGCATAAAAAAGCTTGGTTAGGCATAATGTCATACTAAACAATTTTTAGAAGACCTAAATTCAAAATGGAGAAGTTAAAGCACTAAAGATCCCAGAAGTTCACAAAAAATAAAGTTCACAAAAAAATAAAATTAGCCCTGGAGATAGAATAATATAAGTGTTTTATAGGTATATTAAATCTGGTTAGTTCTATTAATTTTTCAATCTTCCTAAATATAGACTGTACTTTAAATTGATGCTATTATAATTATTTGTCCTTTATGAACTTATTTCAAATGATGTTTCACAAACATTTTAATTTATCAAGCAATAATTAGTTGCCAGATTATTGAGCAATTTGAGAATTTAATGTAACTAATAAAAGTTATTTATGGAAATATTTATTCAATTAAAACTACACATGTGAGCCGGGAGTGGTGGCGCACACTTGTAATCCCAGTATTTGGGAGGCTGAGACGGGAGGATCCGAGTTCTCGGCCAGCCTCAGCTACTTAGCGAGGCCCTCTGCAACTTAGTGAGACCCTGTTTCAAAATAAAGAATAAAAATAGGGCTGGGGATCTAGCTTGGAGGTAGAATGCCCCTGAGTTCAATCCCCAGTACCACAAAAAAAAATAAATAAATAAAATAAAAAAAATAAAACTACACATGTGTACTGGAACAAAATCTGAAGATGATGAAGGATGGGCTATAAGCTGTCTTCAGAAGCTCCTTAGTGACTTTGCAGGAAATATTTAAAATCTCTGGGATTTATTTATATACGTATTTTGCCTTCTTGAAATTAAAATACTAGATTATATCGTCGTATAAATTCCTTTGAGACCACATGTTAAAACTTCATGTAAATTCAGTGAAAATTCAAGTCAATGTTGTTAAGTTTCTGGACAATAAAGCATCTCTACTATGCATTAGGTTATGCAAAGCAATGTTTTAGTGGAAATTATTTTTGTCTATTTGCCATAGATTTCTATTTTAACAGATAGTGGATAAACCTAGAAAAATTATAGAGCCCTTAAATTCTCTATCCTTCAGAAGCAAATATCATTATTTTGAAAGAATATTTATATTTGATCATATCATTTCAAACATTAATTATTCATATTTTGCAACACTAACCTCCCTCCCCCAGGAGATTAAACCCAGGGGCATTCTACCTCTGAGCCACACCCCCCAGTCCTATTTTTATTTTTTCCTTTGAAACAGATTCTGGTTAAGTTGCTGAGGGTCTCAGTAAGTTGCTGAGGCTGGCCCCAAATCTGAGATCTTTGGGTCTTAGCCTTGTAAGTACTAGGGATGTTCCATGACAGCCAGCTAAACAGTTTTTTAATGTTGTCAGTAAGCATGAGAAATAGTAAACATTAAGTTTCTTAAAAAGAATTACAACAGACTCAAGGCTAGAAAAGAAAAGAGTAAAGTGAGATAAAGACATGAAATATTAGTTATAATAACTTATTAAGCACTGGATGTAAATAGCTTAGCACAACATTAAAAACAGAAGAAGGTAATACTGCCAAAAAAGTAATAACCACCATCATCATCATCATCATCAATAACTTAAAATGTAAACAGATTGGTAATGAAAATCTAGATTTTTTTTTATTTTGCGTTATAACAAAGATTAAAAATTAAACTAGGATCCCAGAGTAAAATAAGCCGTAGTAAAGAATAAGGAAATGTGAGTAATCTAGAGTTTATTTAATCGGGAGCCAGAAGGTATACAGTATCTGATAACAAGGTCAGAAAAGAGTCTGTAACTCTTTGACTTAGGGCCAAGTAGTTGACTTTGCATATTTCAATTCTTAATTGAAGGGCAGTCTTTTCAATATCCGCTGAAATTCTGAGGATTCCTGGGATACTGAGTTTGTCCTGGCTTTTATTTAACTGACATCTGCACATATATACACATAGGTATAAATATGATCATAATTCACCTTTAAATTGGTCATCTATTTGAAAAATATTCTAAATTTATAGAAAGCTGATATGGTAGACACTTCATCATACTATTTAATATGTAGATATTTGATATAGAGCATTATTTCAGTATTTGAGGAAGAAAATGTATCCCATAAAGCTTAAACCTGGTTGTCATTCAGATCATCTGGCATGCATGTCCTTAGACCCATCTGTTAGGTTGTCATGGTGCCATACTGAGGAAGTGGCAAGCTAGTTTCAAGTAGACATAAATGCCAACCAAAGATTAATTTAGCAGGAGAGCTTGTTGAGTGTAAAAAGTGACATCTCCTATAAGAGGAAACTCTTGACTAGCAATGCCAAATTGGGGCCTTGTGTTTCATTACATGTGAGTGCATCTGTTGCCACTTGTAGGCTAATGCCATAAAAGAGAGTGACTTTCACTGTGAAAGCTCTTTTATAAAAATGAAAGCATAGGTAATTGAGCAGCTTATTGATAATAGACCCTACTATTGCGTATCTGATGAAGTTTCTGAGATAGACACTTTTAAAAAATTGCTGTAATAAATGAAAATATTTCCTTAGAATTTAAAACTTTTAGGTGCAAATTTAATAAAACTGTTAAAGAAGAAAATGTAAAGAGACATAGGTAATTACTAATGCCATATTAGATAAATTATATATATTAGATATATATAAACTGTATAGTTAATGTATCGACATCATGCAGGAAGGAGTTAAGATAAACACAGAAAAAGCAAGATAACTTCAGGGAGCACAATTTTTAAAATTTTTATAATTTGAAAACTGATAAAAATGATTTAATATTAAAAATAAGTAAAAATATAGCCGGGTGTGGTGGCGCACGCTTATAATCCCAGCATTCGGGAGGCTGAGACTGGAGGATCCGGGTTCGCAGCCAGCCTCAGCTACCTAGTGAGGCACTCTGCAACTTAGTGAGACCCTGTTTCAAAATAAAGAATAAAAAATAGGGCTGTAGGTATAGCTCAGAGGTAGAATGCCCCTGAGTTCAATCCCCAGTACCGCAAAAAAAAAAAAAAAAAAAAAAAAAAAAAAAAAAAAAAAAAAAAAAAAAAAAAAAAAAAAAAAAAAAAAAAAAAAAAAAAAAAAAAAAAAAAAAAGAGAAGTGTCAAGTGAAAATGACGCCAAGAAATATAAAGATATAATACATATTATTGCATTTTGTACAATAAACAAGTAACAAACTAGTTAGAATGAAGTTTAACATGGTGAAAATCTGGAATATTATAGATTTTATGATAGTGTCAATGTTTGGAGCAATTATTTTTTCAAGATGATTATAGATTTATTTAGAAATGTTTAGCATGCATGGGGTTAGTAGGGAACCACATTAAGAGACATTGTGGGCACATATGAATATATCACTTTGAATCTCTCTAGGATATGTAATTATATTACACCAATAAAATTCTAAAAATAAACCCACCCACCATCAAAAAAAAAATACTATCCCCCAATACTTAGTGAGCTCCTAGCATAGTGATTTGCCTTTAATAGATAATGGGATAATTTGAAATAAATATTGTCTAAAAGATTTTTATTTTAAATCTAGATAATAAACAAGTTACTTTATATTTTGACTTTTGTAAATGTTAATATATGGGTATGTGTTGTTAAATGACAAAATAAGTCATAAAATATTTATCAAGTGGAAAATAAGAAATCTTTTTTTTTGCTTCTGTGATATCTTTGCTTTAATAATATGCATTTTACATTATTTTGTTTGTTGAAATCATCTTAACTGTGTTTTGAAATTGAAAATCACAAAACATAACTAGAGAGATCTATTTACTCATATTACCATAACTAACATACTAACATAAATATTTTATATTCCAACTTTCAAGATTCCAAATGCTTTTTCATCCTGGAAATCAATTTTTTCATAAAATATTTTCTTTAGCAAAGTGGTCATTTGGATGGCCAATAAATATATAAAAAAATGTTTAACATCATTAGCAATCAGAGAAATGCAAATGAAAACTACCTTAAGATTTCATCTAACCTCAATTGGAATGGCAATTATTAAAAACACAAACAATAACAAATGCTGTTGAGGATGTGGAGAAGTAGATATGCTGAGACACTGTTGGTGAGATTGCAAATTAGTGCAACAACTTTGGTAAACAGTGTGGCAGATCCTCTGAAGAATGCGAATGAACCTACCCTATGACCCAGCTCTACCACTCCTGGGTATCCACCCAAAAAATTAAAGCCAGACTATCATAGTAATGCATGCATACCTATGTTTATAGCTGCACAATTCATAATTGCCAAACTACGGAACCAGCCATGATGTGTATCTAGAGATGGATGGATTACAAAATTATGAGGTATATACACAATGGAATTCTACTCAGCTATAAAGAAAAAAAAAAATGTCATTTTCAGGGAAATGGATGAAATTGGAGACTAGGCTGAGATTAGTCAGTCACAAAAAGCAAAGGGTCGAATATTCTCCCTCATATGTGAAGCTAGGGAGAAATTGGGACACAGATGGTACTCCAGACAAAGGAAGAGAAACCTTAGTGGAGTGCAAGAGAAAGGGAGATGGGAGTTGTAAGGAAGACTTGAAGAGGAAAACACCTCAGTGGTCATGATATACATACACAGACTTATCAAAGCTAATCAATGTGTGAAGCACAAGAAGGTGGGGAGGGAGTGGGGTGGAAACAAAGAGATGGCTCAAAAAATACTGTGTGCATGTATATCTATCTCTATTACCTGAACTCATCAAGATATATGATTACAATGCACTAGTTTAAAAAAAAAAAAGAAAAATGGTCATTTGGAAATACAATAAAGAATAGATGTTAAGTTTTTTTTACATTGCATAAACTATGTAAACTTATTTTAAACACTTTGTATGATAAACCAAGACCTTGATTCAAACTTTTAAAAAGTCAAAAGCATTTTAAGTTTTTAACACTATAAAGCTTTATCCTACGTCTTTAATGTTACGAGTTATGTGTCATCATATGATAATGACTAAGGAAGAATTGTGCTCTCTTGTAAAGTGGCAACTCTTCATCTGCTTGCTGAGTGAAATAAGTTGTTTCTCTGAATTCAAGAAAGTCCATACAGAGAGCAAATTTGAAATCATCTTTGTCTTGAGGGCCAGAGACTCCCTACTTCTCAAAAACCTTATATTGATTAAATACTGTGTCTTTAAATTTTGTTTCTGAAATCAATCATTATAATCATTTTGTCATGTTAAAAATACTTCAATCTTTATATTTGCTTAGTATTAGATATCAAGTATTTCAGAATTGAGAATTAATAATTTAAATAACTTAACTCATTTATTGTTCATATTAAACACTGATGTTGATACCATTATCCATATACTCCCAGTACTTATGAAGAAATTAAGTATGATATAATTTATATAACTTGTTTAGGGTCTTACAGCCAATAATTGGCAGAGTTAAGATTCAAAAGTAGACATGTGTGTTCATACTCTTAAATAAAATTAAGTATTCAGTGATGTGGTATAAAACTTCTATGAATAGATTAGATGAAATATAAGAATTATATTTTGAATGTATTACTGATTTGGAAATGGAGAAAAAATAAGAGACCAAAAGTTTCATGAAAATGTAAGTCTCAAGGACTAGCATTTGAATTTGCAAAGGAGTAAATTATAGGATGACCCTGAGAACATCCTCTAATTTCTGGTAAATATCTTAGAGTACTGCTATTAATGCTCTGAAGATGAGCAAGGAATAAAGCCAAAGGCCATCACAAGGGTGAGTCTAGTCCAGAGATTTCTAAGCTGTAGTTCATCTTCAGTAAATAAATCCAGCAAAAAAACAAATACATAATTTATGCTTTTTAAGGGAGAGACTTATCTCACTCTGAACTGTAGATGAAGATGAAAAATTCTAAAAGTTTTTCATTATAAATTATAAGAAAAAGTCTATTCTTACAATAATTTGGAACCAGAATACACAATATCCTATGTTTCCAAAATAAGCAAGCTGATGATTAAAATCATCATGGATTTTCAATGCTTCTCAAGAACCTGGCAGAAACAAAACCAAATCCTCTCTTGAGTAACAGAGTTTATAACCAGTTTTTGAAACATGCACTGTTACAATTTGAAGTAATGTTAGCTCATGAAAAAAAAAAATCATGAAAGCCATAAGAAAATAAGCCACTATAAATAATAACTTGAAAGAGCAATGAATTTAGAGTTACATCTTCCAGAATTATACTTTACAGAATATTAGCTACATGTAATACCACAATATTTTAATGCACCAAGATATTATCAAAGCAGATTATACAGATATGAGAAAGTACAATATATTTTAGGAAGATTAATATATTATACAATAAATGAAATAAACATCATAAAAATAGATTAATAATAGCAAAAATAAAGAATTAGTGAACCAAGAGATAGATGGTAGTAAATTACAGAGAAAAGATTAAGTTACCCTAAAATAATCACTTGGCAAACTGGATTCTTTAATCTAACTGTTGTCATCTTTGCATTTACTCTTATATAAAGTCAATAAGATACAAGGATGTCTAGTTATGAAAATGGAAGACTAGGTAATCTAAAAACCCTCCTCTTAATGATAATGAAAATATGGGATATATTTTAAAATGCATAAAAGAATTAGATACCTTAATGGTAGTGAAGAATTATGAAACCAAATACCTGAGAGAAAATAGCAAGTCATAAATTTAAGTGTGGCTACTGTTTGTAGGTCATTTTTTTTCTAATAGTGTGTTTCAATTCTGAATGAAATAATCAAGAAGCCATGTCTCACACTTAATAGCCTTTCATTGTCAGATAGGCACAAAAATTGAGTTTAGTGTCTTTCAACATCAGGATATACACCTAGAAAACCTATTCATATTTTGAGTTGGGATTCTTAACGAAAACCCTAGGACTAAGAGAGAATCCAATCCCTAACTCTCTTGAAAGTTTACTGGATGCAAGAATAAACCTCTCCAGAGAGAATATAAATGGAGGCTTCCAATTATATTTACAAAATATGCAGTGTCTAAAACAAAATGAAAAAAAAAAAAACAGTAGACAGGAGCACAGAGGGAGAGGGAGAGGACACCACATAGGGCAATGGAGTAAAACAATGGACAAGGACAATTTAAGGGATTACAAAATGATGGAGTTACTGGATACTGTAGATTTAAAATGTTCTTGTCAAGTTGGGTTACTTACCTATGTAACATTTAGTAGAATGTTCTGAATGCATGGGTAGTTCACTTTAGCTAAATAATTTCTTGACATGCTGGTGTAGTATGCACCACAATGTTATTCTGAACTAAAAGCATGAATTACACAGATCCATAGTCTCCTACCTTAAAATTTTAGGGTATGATATGTTGTGGAATTCAGAATACTTTAGAATTGGAATCAAAGTAATAATGTATAGATTATGTAATACTCCCAGGGAGTAGTTCAAATTAAACAAAATGGTCAATATTCAAAGTAGTTAGATTTTTAAAAATTTTACACATAGCCTATCAGTAAACATTATATTTTACCACCAAATGATTTCACTGCAATCTTTTAAGTTTTATAGTTTTTATAGCTTTTCGGATTTCTGAATTATGAATAATGAATTTGAGATCTATAGTATGTCCACTGTGAAAAGAACTAAGCGATTTGAAATGTTTCCTTCTTAGTTTCTCTGTTCCAAAAGTTTATTCTCTAACTGAAAAAAGAGTTTAAAATGTTTGTGAGCACACACTATTTTAATTTGTGTGTGTGTGCGTGTGTATGTGTGTGTGTGTGTGTGTGTGTGGTTTATGAAGTTGAATCCAGAGGCATTTTACATTTGAGCTACATATACCACTAGCCCTATTTTATTATTTACTTTGAAACAGTCTCACTAAATTGCAGAGGCTGGCCTTGAACTTCTATCTTCCTATCTTGTTTTTCCAAGTATGGAGATCACAGGCATGCACCACCATACCCAGACAATATTTGCATATATAAATAAAATATCTTTGTATAATTAAAAATATTTATGAAACAAATATATATTTTTAAATATAGTTAATATAATTCAAAGCTTAAATTCAATTTAATTTTAGGCTATGACTTTTTTACAACTCTAAGAACATTTGGGATTTATTGTAAACACATGGAACTAGAATAAAATATTATATGTATGCTTATTTATGTTTATTTTTCCTATATAAAAATTATGAATAATAATTTTGAATCTCCTGGAATATAGCTTCAGTATATTATAATAGCATTTAAGCATCAAAACATGATTTATAAAATCTTTTTGACTGAATATTTTGATAAAAGGTACTTTAATATTTCATTGACAAGTACATAGATCAAAGTATATTTTATTCCGGTGTTTGACAAGAATTATCTATGAAATATGTGTTAAAATTTGTGTTCATATATCACTTTAAAAATCTAAAATAGCTGTCTTTAAAAATTAAATTTTAAAAAATTAAAAGATTTTAGCTATTTTTATTGTTACAAATAATTACTCAACCTATAAATATTGTATGAAACCCTCTGACTATGTAGTATAGAACCATTGAGCAATGCAGATGTTCAATAAATGCTTGTTGAATATTTACCAAGCTTCTTTCCTTGATTATTTTTTGCTGTTATTTTTAATCTTTTTAATTATACAAATGTATGAGTTATAGTGTAATAATTTGATGAATATGTACAGTATGCAATGAACAAATCAAGATGGTTAACATTTATATCTTCTTAAATATTTTAAAGTTATTTGCATATATTCATGAGATACAGTGTGATGTTTCAATCCATGTATGCAATGTGTAGTAATAAGACCAGGGTAATTAACATTTCTATCTCCTTATTATTACTTTTATTACTTTCTGTTCATAGCCTTTGAGCTTCTGTCTTCTAATATTCATAAAAAAATAATAGATTATTATGAGGTATAGATTCCACTGTTCTATAGAACTTATCACTTGAACTTGAACAAATTTTTGGTGGCTTGTATAAAACATTCTTAGAAATGCTTACAGATTTTCCTTTCCTATAATTATTCTCATAAAAATATATTGATAAAATATTTGGGAAATTTAAACAGCCTGTGACTACATATTAATTAATATGTTTTAGAGGATTTTTGTTTTCCTTTAAAATGGCCCCTTTAAGTTTCTAATAAGGCAAAGGATCTTTCCAGAAATGCGATTTCCAATGAAACATATTGATGAAGACTTCGGAATAGGAGTAAAACTTCATTTATGTCAGAGAAGATTAACTGGGGTTTTAAAAGAGGGTGAAGCAATACAGATTCAGTAGGTATAAAGAAATCTCTAACAACTTTTGTAAAAACTTTATAAGTGATAATGGATGTGATTACTATTTTCACTGTGCAAACTTTTAGCAATAATTAACAGTCAAGGTTAAGTGACTTTTTCCAGAGTCACGGGGCTCTTTAAAGTGTCAAAACCAAAACTTAAATCCACGTTTTGTGCATTCCAGGTGTAGCCTATGGCCGCCCCTTTCAGCTGACTCCCTGACCTTTTGCTATGCCCTTATTTAAGCACCTATTTAGTTTCTGCAATAGCAGAATGTTATTATTTTACAGCATGTTTTCTACATTCTGGCTCTGAAAAACTCTGGAATCATTCAAACCTTTAATAACTAGAAAATAAGATCTATTCATGTTGATTTCTATGTTTAGGTATATAGTTCATTACTTTGTATTTATTTATGTACAATGATATATGCTTTGTTTCTTATTATTAGGCACTTCACATTAAGTATAATGCACAAATGTTAAGTGTGATACTGAAGGCTAGAATATTCATTTGCCTTTTGAGACATTTCCTTAATAAAGTGTAGAGAATGTATGCCAGCACAAAAGGTTTCCTTGTGACCTTCTCTGTCAACCAGTGTTCCCACTCTTCAAAAGCATGTGATATGGAATTTCTTGGTTACAATTTATTTAACTCAGTCTAATTTTTTTTATATATAATTTATTTATTTTTAATTGGTGCATTGTAATCATACATCTTTGTTAGGTACAAGCTGGTAAAGGTAAAGGCATACATGAACACATTTCTCATTTAACCCTTCCTCAATTCCCACCCCCCTCCCTCCTCCTCCCTCCTTTTCAAGTTCAGTTTAATTACTGCCTTTGATGTGTTCATGAAAGTACATCATGCTCATTAGGGTGTCCCCCCTCCCCCCATCACCTTCTGTTAAGTCAAATTCTTTGCTCACCTAAGGATTCTCCTTCATCTGGAGTCGCTCTTATGTCCCATTTTCTCCCTAGCTTCCACATATCAGGGAGAGCGTACGATTTTTACCTTTTGTGACTGACTAATCTCACTTAAGAATGTTTTCCAGTTCCATATATTTTCCTGCAAATAACATGATTTTGTTCTTCTTTATGGCTGAGTAAAATTCCATTGTGTACATATCCCATAGTTTTGTAATCCATTCATCTGTCAATGGACATCTTGGCTGTTTCCATAGTTTGGCAATTGTGAATTGTGCAGCTATCAACATAGATACACATGTGTTGGTCTGATAGTTTGGTTTCCATTCTTTTGGGTAGATACCCAGAAGTCGTATTTTGGATCATATGGTAGGTTCATTCCCATTTGTCTGAGGATCCTCCATATTGTTTTCCAAAGTGGTTGCACTAATTTGTAATCCCACCAACAGTGTATTAGGGTTCCCACTTCTCCACACCCTCTCCAGCATTTGTTGTTTGTCTTCTTGATGATTGCTATTCTGATTGGAGTTAGGTGAAATCTCAAGGTAGTTTTGATTTGCATCTCTCTGATTGCTAATGATGTTGACATTTCCTCATACATTTATTGGCCATTTGTATTTCTTCTTTTGTGAAGTGGCTATTTAGATCCTTTTCCCATTTTTTAATTGGGTTCACACAAGCAACTCAAAGGAAGATCAATACATGGGATTGCATTAAACTGAAGAGTTTCTGTGCAGCAAAGGAAACTATCAAGAACCTCAACAGAGAGCCCACAGAGTGGGAGAAAATTTTTGCCAGCTACTCTTCTGATAGAGGACTAATATCTAGGATATACAGAGAACTCAAGAAACTCATAGCTAAGAAAACAAATAACTCAGTCTAAAATTTTTAATATTCATCTGTTATGGAGTACATTAAGAGTTATCTTTTTATTGCAGAAAAATTGTCTAATATCTTAATGTATCACATATTTTATCCATTCTCTAGCTGGATAATATGATACTTATATGGATACACTCTATCTAAAGACATTTTCAGTTCAAACTAACATAATGCTTTTAAAGACACCCCAAAATAAACACTTTGAAGGAACACAGATAAATTGTGCAAAGATTGTGTGTGTGTGTGTGTGTGTGTGTGTGTGTGTACATTGCTGGGGATTGAACCAAGGGGTAATTTACCTCCTGAGCTACAACCCTACTCCTATTTTTTTTAAACTTGGAAATAGGGTGTCACTGGCTCATAGCCTCACAAAGTTTCTGAGGGTGCCTTCCAACCTAAGATTCTCCTATCTCAGCCTCCCAAGTACACCACAGCTGTCTCAAAGATTCTTTTAAAGAAATATTAACACATAAACAGTTCTGAAAGTAATAGATTATTTGGTCCATGAAACAAATAAGCTCTTGTATTTGATATTATACTCTATAACTTCATATTTTATTTATAATAAGATGGAATCAAGGCTTTATCTACATAATAAGAAAATTATTTTATGTTAATCTTGAAAAGTGCTATGTTCATACTTTGTTTCAGGGAAATTCACTGTCATTGTAACACAAATCAAATGAAGTACCTTATGATTATTATAGTTTTCTGCTAATCTGGTTATCATTGGGCCACTCATAAATTCTCACATGCAGAATTATTTTAAAACTTTTATATAAAGGCACCTGGGGAATTTTATTTAGGGAGCATTTTTGGCTACTTTACCAGAATACTTTTTTTAATTTTTATTCTTACTGGTTTACTACTTTTACTCATTTGCTTATCAATTCTCTGCATATTTCCTAACATGATTTGATACAAAATTGCAGAATGCTGAGTTGTGCTACTCTGTCTTTTGGTATATTTAAATCCTTTTAAAGGGATTTGGTTAATATCTTCACTGAATTATTTCTGCTAAAATCATACTCTCCACTTGCTACATGCAACTTTTTCTACTTGTAGCTGTATGTGTATTTATATTTAGGCAAAATATTCTCATTTACTTATATTTACATTTTCTAATATAATTTCACTCATGTATAATTATTTTAAAATTCTTACTACCTAGACAATTAATTTAGTAAATGAATTCTTTTTTTAAAAAAATTTTATTGGTGCATTGTAATCATACTTTTTAATGAAGTTCAGAGTGAAAGAGACATACATGCAGACAGTACTTGGTGAGCTTCCCCTGGCTCTTACCTTCTCCCCCTCCTTCCCTGTACACAGTATTAAGATTAGCATTGTTAATTTTTCATATGTATGTAGTGGCGATTGAAGTGTTTCCTTCATCATTTAGTTTTGTAAACTTTCCTAGAAGTAGGCACTATAGGTTTTTCTTTTTCTTTTTTTAATGCACTTTTATTGGTGCATTATGGTCTCACATCATAATGTAAATCATGTTGACACGCACGCAGCACTTAGTGCCTCCCCACCTTCCCGTTCGTCTCCCCCACTCCCATACAATGTTCTGAGATTGACAATGGAATTTTCACATATGTACACACAGTCGATATTAGTATTTCAAATAATGAACCTCAGTCTTCCCCTCCCCTTCCCTTAGAACACTTCCCTGCTCCACTGAGGTTTCTCCTCATAGTTATCTTGAGTCCCTCTGGTATCCCAGTTACTCCCTAGCTTGTGCATAGTAAAGAAAACTTATGTACCTTCATTTTCTGTGACTGGCTAATCTCGCTTAACATAATATTCTCCAGGTCCTTTCATTTTCTTGCAAATGATATTATTTTATTCTTCTTTATTTCTGAATAGAATTCCATTGTGTATATTTCCCAGAGTTTTGTAATCCATTTTTCTGCTGATGGACACCTGGATTGGTTCCATAACTTGACAATTGTGAATTGTGCTGCTATGAACATGAATATGCATGTATTACTATAATATTCTGATTTCTTTCCCTTTGGAAAGATATCCAGGGGTGGTATAGCTGGATCATATAGTGGATCCATTCCCAGTTTTCTGGGAAATCTCCACACTGATCTCTATAGCAGCTGAACTAATTTGCAATCCCACCAGCATTGTAGAAGAGTTCCTAGTTCCCTACATCCTTGCCAGCATTTATTGTTGTTTTGGCTTCTTGATGGTTGCCATTCTAATTAGGGTTAGATGGAATCTCAGTGTAGTTTTGATTTGTATATCCCTGATTATTAATGATGAACATTTTTTTCATGTATGTATTGCCCATTTGTATTTATTTTTTTGTGTAATATCTATTTAGCTCAATTGCCATTTATTGATTGAGTTATTAATTTTTTCAGTGTTAAGCTTTAAATTTCATATGAAAAAACAAAAGACCCAGAATAATCAAAATAAGTCTCAGCAATAAGAACCATGCTGGAGGCATCACAATTTCTTACTTCAAATTATAGTACAGAGCTATAGTAATAAAAAATAGCATGGTATTGGCATAAAAACAAACTCATAGACCAATGTAAGATAATAGAAAATACAGAAACAAATCCATACACTTATAGCCAATTGATTTTTGACAAAGGTGCCAAACACATATGTTGGAAAAAAACACCTTCTTCAACAAATAGTGTTGGGAAAATAGGTTACCCATTTGTAAAAAAAAAAAAAAAAAAAAAAAAAAGAACTTAAATTCCTAATTCTTACCCTGCATAAGAGTCAAGTATAGACAGATCAAAGACCTGGAAATTAGACCAGAGACTTTAAAATTACTAGCAGATAGCATAGGTTCAGTACTGTAAAATATAGACACAGGTAGAAATTTCTTCAATAAGATCCCCAAAGCTCAGGAAATATTATATAGTAAATGAGAATGAATAGATGTAATGACAGGAAGACATGTTTGAATAAGACAAGCAAGGGTACATCATTTTGAAAAAAGTACAAAACTGCGATAAAAATAAACTGAGAAATTAGGGCATAAAAATAGAGAGTGCTACGGTGGTAGTATAATATGATGAAAGCTTAGAAAAATCTATAAGTTATTTTATCTAAAGTGGCTTAATCCAATATGGAAGACGAAGTTACTGAGAACAATGTCATAAAGAAGTTTACATTATTAATCTATTAAAACATTTTCAAAAAAGATTAAGCATAGCTTAATCATTAACACAGGTTCATTACCACTTATATATAATTTTGATCAATAAAAGTAAAATATAAAATGGAAACTTGTTAAATTACTCCGTGGCAAAGTCCAGCTCAAACTGGTATGAATATGTTTACAAAAACCTCATTCTACATACTGTTATGATGTTTCAGGAGAGTGCTCCCCATAAGCCTAGTCTCAGAGACAAAAGAAAACTCTGGAGGCCAAATGTAGGATAAGTAGGTCTTCCTTTAATCAGCAGCTAATGACCCAGATTAGGCAATTTCCCACTTTCTGGGTGGCAAACAAAGAGATTTCAACCCTTATATACAGTTGGTCATTTAACTTTGAGAAGAAGGGAAAATGTGAGATTTGTTACACTTTCACCTAGCAGGAGCATGATGCCAAAAGTAGAAAGAGCACATTAACTCAAGGCCCTGTCTTAAGGCCTGACTGGGCTGGTGCTGCCTTGTTTAGAGCCAGAGACTGTGTGGGTGTTTTGAGATTATCAGAGACTAAGCCATTGAGACTTTGAAAAGGTGCTACTTAACAAAGTTTCCTTTTTCGAGGGTGGATTGTTCCCCTTTCAAGTATTTTGAATCCTGATTTTATCCTTTATATTTTGCTACTGTATTTACAGAAGCTGTCTTTAAGTTTAAAACACAAGGTTGTCATTTCACTTACTTTCTATTTAAAAATAATAATAAAAGTACATTAATTTTACAACATCGATAACTGATGTTCGTTGAGCATGTGCTATGTGAACAAACTCTGCTAAGGGCTTTAGGCCTCAAAACTAAAAATCACATTTTTAGTGCTACATGATAAGATTTGAAATGGGTACTTGGGAAAATAACTTGAGACTCAAACAATTATTTCTTTTTTGCTAAGGGAAAAGTTTTACTTTATCAGACCATCAGTATCTGAGAAAATATAGAATACTGAAGGCTTTTAGGTTTAATAAGACTCAACCTTGCAGAAATTCTATCCTGTGATCACTATCCCATCCCAGGAACCACCATAAAAAAACACAAACAACAACAAGAACAAATAAAGTATCAAAAACTTCCTTACCAAAGAGAAGGGATGGATGAAGGAGGTCTTTTAGAAACCAGATCAGTATAATTTTTTTTATAGAAGACTTAATAAAAGATGATTTCCACTTTTTTTTTGTCTCTAGGGATGTTTTTAAAATTGTGATTAAAATAGTTAAATATGTTAGTTACTTTAAGTAAAATTGTCTGATGATTCTTTCTTGTCCACAATTTGCTAAGTGCTGCCACCTCATTGAAATCAATTCTTTTAACAAGGAATGACTCAAAGTTCTTGCAGTCTGCCAGGGAGTGATAAGTTCTCATGCATTGTGGAGGATAGAAGATAATAAGGGGAATTATGACCATCAAGGCAGAGTTGGAAGAGAGCTGAGTGCAGTTACCGATTGAAGTAGCTGATAGGGTGTGGATCCCAGTGGCACTGATCAATGCAGTTGTGTTGGGAAACGTGAAGAGGTATAATTACTATTACCCTTTACAGGATCTACTTAAACACATGATAAGAAGATTGGAGAGAACAGAAGATTGTCTTGGATGTGTCATTTATTTTCTCCAAAAATTAAATCTAGCCTACCTGGACTCTTGGACAGAAACATTGTAGAAGTGTCCAGATGTATACAAGTGATGACATAGCACATTAAAATTTAAAATATTGAGAGAGTAATGCCCTCTGGTACTCTTGCATTTAGATCTGTAAAGGTCTCTTACATATTCTGACATATTTTATATGCAGGTATTCAGGTATTAGAAGAAAGAAAAAGGACAGACAACTGGCCAGGTGTTGTGGTACATGCCTGTAATACCAGTACTTGTGAGGTTGAGACAGGATGATAGCAGTCTCAAGGCCAGTCTCAGCAATTTAGTGATATTCTCATTAACTTAGAGAGACGCTGTTTCAAAATAAAAATAAAAAGGGTAGGGGTGTAGCTTGGAAGTAGAATGTTCTCCCAGGATCAGCCCCCAGTATAAGAAAGAGAAGAAAAAGAGAAAGAAATTAAAGAAAGAAACAAAGAGGAAGGAAGGAAGGAAGGAAGGAAGGAAGGAAGGAAGGAAGGAAGGAAGGAAGGAAGGAAGGAAAAGAGAGAGATGGATATCTATATATACATCAGAAAACATGCATCAGTAAACTTTGTGAAAATACTGCTAGAGATCTTTGTCATGTCTCCACAGATTGACAGGGGAAAGGAAGTGAAATGTATAAGGATTTGATTGTATAACAAATGAAGTAATAAAGTATTCATTTGATTGATTTTTTCCTAAAGGGAATAAGTGGAAAGTTTGAGTCTCCAAGAAATGACAGCGATAATGAAATTGTAACCAAGGCCATCAAACTAGCTCATGGAAAAACTTGAATGTGGATGTAGGTGTCTTCAGTTTTTATATATTTTTTTCTAAATTGTCATTATATTTGTGCTCATCAAATTTTCATGTATCCATCTGCCCACTCCCTTCTCCATACAACTCAAACTTGGTGCTCTGAACAGGTACCATTAGTCCCATTGCCTTTCCACTACAAACGTCAAGCTAAGCTTTGAACCTACATTTATTCTTTTTATATATGGTTTGCTATCATTAGCATTTTCAGATTAGTGTAAAGAAATTTAATTTTCTTTCAATTTAAACTAATCTTTCAAAGTCTTTATCTAAATTTTACATTCTTTCCATGTGCAAATTTTTTCATACATTATAAACTGATTTATTCACCTCTTCTGTACTCAAGCTTCTAATGTCTGCTTATACATGGGTCATTTCATCTATCTCTTGTTTAGTAGGTTAACCTTTCAGTTTTTACTATATAACCATTTCCTACCTCTTTAGAGTCTCTCTCTCTCTCTCGCTCTCTCTCTCTCTCTCTTTCTCCTTTTATCTTCAAGTTCTCTTTCTATACTATTCTTATTCTCATTAGAATTTCAAATGTTCAAATCTATCCTAACAGTATTATTTTCAGCTTTTTATCTGAATGATCATCTCCTCTCAGTTCTCTGAATTCTTCCAAATTATTTCCAAGTCTCTGGATACTTATGAGCTATTTTAAGATAATCCTAAATCCCCAAATACATGTTTGTTGATTGGATGTATCAGAGTCAACTAAATTTGGTGTAAGAAAAAATAAATTCTGAATCTGTAGGTCATATTGACTGGATGAGGAGCTTAGTTATGTATTCACTAAATTTTTTCAGGATTCTGATGCACTGGTTCTGACCTTAGTTAAAAGGATTTTCATTCTTTACCCGTAACTTCTAAATTGGTACTCATCGGGATCCTGCTCTGAGACCTTGGGTTAATTATCTTTATGAACTGATTTATACATTCCTGTGCCATCAGTTACTGTTGAAAAGTGAAAAATCCCACATTTCCATAATTAAAGTCTGGTTACATCAGTTCATTCCGTTGTGGCTTTTGGGTATGTGTGTCTTTAATCTATAGGGTAATGACATTCTCACATAGAGCTGAATGCCCTCCATAATCTTTATCCACAATAAAGATGTTTAATATTATTTCATTATCCCATGTAGTCCTTCTTTTAATCATGCACATTATGTTTTATATGTGACTATGTGATTATTTTAATATCCCATACTGTTTCCCCATGTGTGTTTATAAATTTCTTATAAGGTTTTTAAATGTGAGCCCTTTCAGTGATTATATAAATTTCAACCCATGTATCCATACACAGATGAATGGATCACAAAATTATGGGATATACACACAATGAAATTTTATTCACTAATAAAGAAGAAAATTATGTCATTTTCAGGAAAATGTATGGACTGGAGAATATTATGTTAAGTGAGATTAGCCAGTCACAGAAAGTCAAGGGTCATATGTTATCGCGGAGGCTAAGGAGTAATCAGGATACCAGAGAGACTTTAGATAGTGAAGGAGAAACTCCAGTAGAGTGATGGAGGTAGTTTTGGGAAGGGAGTAGAGAGAGGGAGAAATAATGAAGGAAACACTTCCACTGACATTATATACATTTGTGAGAATTCCAATGTCAGTCTCCATGTTTTGTATGGGGAAGGAGAGGGGGGAGGGAGCCGGGTAAAGCTCACCAAGTGCTGTGTGCATGTATGTCACCATTACTATGAACTGCATTATGATGTGAGACTATAATGTACAAATAAAAGCACAAAAATAAAAATAAATTCATGTATAAATTTTGCATGCTATATATAGACACCTAAAAAGGTATAGTTGCCACTCCAAGTCAATGTGCATTTCTATTTATATTTAAATGTTTTTGTATCAAGTGCTATATTACATTTATTAAAGAATAATGCAGAAATGGAAAGGAAGAAATAAACATAATGTATAAAAATGCAGTACTAGTCTCCTCTTACCCACTGCAGTTATCTTTCAGGACCCCCTACTTGGTTCATATAACAACAGATAGTACTAGACCCTATACATGCTATTTTTTTTGTTTGTTTCCCTACACATACAACACTCTGATAAAGTTTATAAAGTAGGAAAGAAAGAGGTTAATAATAATAACTAATAATAAAATAGAACAATTATAACACACTGCAGTAAACGTTATATGAATGCACTCTCTCTCAAAATATATATATTTTTCAATATGCTCATGGGTTTTGTGATGATGTGAGATGAGACAGTGCAATACCTACATGATGAGATTAAGTGAGCTGAATGATTAAGGACTTAGGCACTGTGGATGTAACTTTTACAATTTAAGGTGTAACACAAAGCTTGTACAATTTATTTTTTCTTCATCACAATGTAACAGATAAAAGGTTTGTTGTTACTCTAGATCTTAGCACCTTTAGTATGCTTTTTATTTCTTTTTAAGTCAGTAACTTTCATTTCTTCACTTAAAGAAAGCAACTTACAGCTTCTCCTTAGCATATCTGAATTGTTAGTGCCAGTATTTTTATGTTCTTGCATCATTATTAAGTTAACTAGGGATTATTTGAACACCATCACTGTAATACCTCAGGGTTGATTACTGAGGTGTCTACTAAATGAATAATGGAAAGGTTACATATATATGGTGTGGATACACTGCCCAAAGGGATGATTCATATCTTAGGCAGGTTGCAGTAAGGTGGTGCAGAGTTTCATCATGCTATTTAATATGGCTCACAATTTAAAATATGCATTATCTGAAATTTTACATTTAAAATTTTCAGACCACAATTCAACACAGGTAACTGGAACTGCAGTAAACCAAAGTGCAGAAAAAGGGAATTACTATAAATATAAAAATGTGAGCAAAGTTATACATAGAGTTTATGACATAGATAAAAAATGATGCAAAATTCAAAGATGATACAACATATTTCTTTTGTTTAATATGATACATCATATATCATATTACAATGACATTGATCCTTTGAATCTAATTGCTTTTACACTTGTTTTGTATGCATATATATCATACATATTTTTCATATAGAAAATGCATATGTGATTATATGTTAATATATATATATATATGCATGTATATGTATAACAGTACTAAAAAAGTGCATAAGACCTACTTTTATCTAATATAATAAAATATTTAACAAAGGGATTTAAAGATTTTTTTATTAAAAATCCAAGCATTATTCAAAGTTTACAACACTTACATATGTAGTCTAGTCTCTTACATCCTACATCCTTTTATTTTTGCTATATTACTTACATTTCAGTTGAAGAATAATTCACCTCGACAGTCAAAGAGAGAACACTGACATAGAAAGCATGTTATTAATATATTTTTGTTGACATACTCTTCTAGAATGGGACCTTTGGCAATGGTTTTAAATAGATTAAATGAAAGTTGCAGAGTATATATGACTTATATTTGCCTTCAAGGAACTACACTTAAATGTGGCTGTTTCTATTGAGAAGGCATACGTTCAAATAAGTTAGTATAAAGAAATAGACCTTCTCTCATAATTCATATATATGATTCAGAGAGCATTTTTGAGAAGATACTCTGCAATAATTTTTCCATTTCATCACATATACAAATATTTCTTACCCTATAGTCTAGCTTTTTCCTCAACACTCAAGTAAAATGGCATTCACTAATACTTTCCCTAATATAGTTAACACCGCTGCCTTAATAGACTATTTTCTGTACTTATCTTATTGACATCTGCACATCATTTCTATCATTTGAGTATACTTCTTTTCCATTTCTGTGACATTAAACTCTTCCAGTATTATTAAAACACCTATACAGGGTCATCTATTCTCAATGTTTTTCTGGGTCCCTCATTCTTTAATATTGATGTTTCTCCTAAAATGTTATTATTACACCCTAAGTAAAATATATAAAAAGTCTTATCTACTGCACAACTACTGCCAATATTCTAAAGATTATTGTTCCTACCCACTGAACATATGCACACTTATACCTACCTGAATGTTCAGGGACCCTTAAAACCACATATAAATTTGATCTATTTCTTACAGTTTCTATTCACCTTTTTTTTTCCTTTTATTTTGGAAATGGCTTGACACTAATTTATCTATCTAAAATCATAACAATCACCCTGGATTTCTCCTTACTTACATATCTGCTCATTTATAATATGCTATGGTTCCAACATCCTTAACATGTCTTAATTATATTCCACTTGACTCCAATTATATTTTCACTATTCTAGCTTCTGTCTCTCATGATTGCTCACAAGGCATTTGTCTAGCATCCCTTTAATTTATCCTTTATATTCTATGAGAATGATTATACTGCAATGCAAATGTATCCATATATTATGGTTATTAAATTATCTTAACATTTTAATACTCTGTTATGTTTTATGCTAATGTTTAATTTTTTAAATTTATTCCAAAGACCTTTCATAACATAATTCTTTCTTCCCAATTCTAGTTTCAATTTTCTCTTTTCTTGACAATCTTTCTTTTTCTACTTATAGAGTCTTAATTGCAGTTTTAATAGGACTCATGGTTCTCTTAAAGGTGTGTATCTACACCTGGAATGTTGTTCAGCCTCCACAATCTCCAAACATTTGTTAGGCTACATCTCATTATTTGAAAATGAACTTAAGCATCATTTTTACTTGTAATTTTTTTATCTTTTTTTACTGTGCTATAGAGAATGAGACAGGCTTATGGTATGCCAATCCCTACCTGGTTTTCCTTTGACTTCCTTGACTGTGAAGAATAGCATTCTAAGTAGCAATTAATGAAGTATACTCACTAGAAATGAGCATGTGGTAATTCATCCCAGTGAGTTGTAATCAGAAACCAAATGGGAAAGATCCCCTTTAGTGATATTGAGATAAAACTCTGGTACACAAATCCTTTTATCTTTTATTCTTTTTGGAACATGGGACAAAAGATGGTGTCTGAGGCATTAGTACCAGTCAATTTGTATATAAGAACAAAGAAGCAAGGAAAAGTGTAAAAATGTATTACAAGTTATAAAGTTGTTGAGATTCAAACTCATTGCCAGAATCACCATTAGTCATCATTTAGTTTAAGTCACCATTAGTAAAGATTTCTCTTACTTGCAGCGTAATGAATTCCAAATATACTCATACAGTTTGATATATTTTTCTTACCTAATAAAACATTGCTCTGCCTCCTGTCACATATTAGCAAGCTATAGTGTAATATTTTACATAAATTTATTTATTAGTTGATAGTTTCCACTTAATTTTTGCATTTTAGGAACAATGCTTTACTTCTCAAGTGTTTGATCTTGCATCTTAAAGATCATAGATATTCAATCAACAAATAAATACTCATATCTATTTATTATGTGAATCAATAAATTAACTGGACTGCATGGTTTGACTGACCAAACTATTATTCCTCAAAACAGAATTGCAAACTATGTAGAGAAGTAGACTGTCTTTAATTTTTATTCTTTTGTTTATATAACTTCTCTATATTCATTTAGATGAGTGTGATAATTCATCTTTTAACAGAATAAATATCAGAATTTATTTTCATGGACAGAATTTTGTATTTTCTAAACATCCTAGTAACATAAAAAGCAGTAATGTTAGTACTTGCATTAACACGATTTCAAGCATTAGGTCAGTATTAATCCTTAGCTCATGACATATGACTTATTACATTAGTTATAAAATATAATTTACATACATTATAATATAAATAAAATATGATCAATGCATAAAATTTTAAGGTTTAAGTACTATTATTTACTATGGATGACATTCTATTATTTTCCTCCCCTTATTTTATTTCATTTCCTAGCAATAAACATGCTTTCTAATTTTTTTTTTGCTTTCTAATTATTTTAATAGAAGCTTAGATATCTGTGTCATCGCCAGTATATTATCATATTTCAAAGGAATAGGCTTGTAATTTTCACAAGATTTATAAAATTATTTCTATGCAAAATAATTATGTAACTTATTTTTATGTTTTCAATACAATATTTTCTCTTACTAAATATTTATTTTGTAGGATGTATATGTCAATTACCCTTTGTGATGGAGGTACATAATTTCATTGTGTTAAGTCATGCTCAATTATATTTCATTCAGACAAAAATGAGTGCTTTTTTCACCAACTAAGTCAAATAGTACTGAAGTGAATATCTTTAAGTAAATACATTTATGGCTTCTTGTGAAAGTTGTATTAGCAAACAAATTCTGGAGTGAGATCTCTGCTTCCTAGAGCATTCACAACAGTTACCTTAATATTCTGCCATACTGCTCTCTAGAATGGCTGCTAAAACTCATTTTACCTTCAAAATGCCTGTAAATTCTCTCTTTCTGTCTTCTCAGCAAAACTTCCCACTTACCTCAACATTTTTTTAATTCATGAGTTTAAAGAACCTAAAAAAGAGCATCTACTTCTTTTAACATTCACTTGGCTTAATAGGCTTTAATTTTTAGAGCAGTTTTA
Organism: Graphiurus murinus; assembly: GCA_004027655.1. Taxonomy (NCBI): domain Eukaryota; kingdom Metazoa; phylum Chordata; class Mammalia; order Rodentia; family Gliridae; genus Graphiurus; species Graphiurus murinus. The sequence goes on along the minus strand of PVLC010001143.1, from coordinate 24,719 downwards.
GTTTCACAGGAAAATTGAAAGGAACATACAAATAGTTCCCACAAGCCCCCTCTTCCCACAAATACACAGCTTCCTCCACTATCAATATTCCACAATGCAATGGTACGTTTATTGTCAGTAGTTCTGCTTTCATTGATACATCAGTATCATCCAAAGTGCATAGTTTACTTAAGCTTCAGTCATGCTATTGTATATTCTAAAGGTATAGACAGACACATTATGGCATGTATCCATCATTATAGTATCATACAGAATAGTTTCACTGTCTTAAAAATTCTCCATGTTCTCCATTTTTATCCCTTCTACTTTTCTCAAAAGCGTTTTTTTAAAAAATTTTCTCCATAGTTATGCCTTTTCTAGAATGTCATGTTGCTGTAATTAAATAGTGTATAGCCTTCTAAGTTGACTTTCACTTACTCAAAACATTTAAATTTCCTTTATATCTTTTTCTGTCTCTATAGGTCATTTCCCTTTAGCATTAATGACACTTCAGTGTCCGGATGTATCATAGTTTATTTATCCATTTACTTACCTCGGTAGCTTCCATGTTTGGATAATTATGAATAAAACTTCTATAAATATTGCTGGGCAAGTTTTCAACTTTTTTGCATAAATACCAAGTAGTGAGATTTGCTTCATTATATATGAGTATGTTTTTGTTATCAAATATTACTAAAATTTCTTCTAAAGAGGCCATAACATTTCACATGCATACCATTAACAAAAGGAGACTCTATTACTCAACATTCTTACCAGCATTTGTTGCTGTCAGAGTTCTGGATTTGTAGCATTTTAGGAAATGCACAGTGGTACCTTAATAGCATATTTCTTTGTGATTTTAATATAATGACAGGGATACAGAACATCTTTCCATATGCTTGTTAGTCATCTGTGTATCTACTTTAACATGTCTTACACCCATTTTATTCATTTATTTATTTGTTTGTTTGTTTGTTTATTTATTTTGGTACTAGGGATTGAACTCAGGAGCATTCTACCTCTGAGCTACATCCTCAGCCCTAATTTTTTAATGTTTATTTTGAAACAGGGTCTCACTAAGTTGCAGAGGGCTTCACTAAGTAGCTGAGGCTGGCAGTGATCCTCCTGTCTCAGCCTTCCAAGTACTTCCAAGATTACGAGTATGTGCTACCACGCTCACTGTCTTTCACCCATTTTTAAGTTGGTTTTTTTGTTTATTGAGACTGAATTGTTGTATTTTTTATTTTCTTGTTTCTAAGTTGGATTTTTTGTTTGCTTATTATTTATTTGTAATTGTTATTTGTGTATTAGGGATCATACTCCTTTATCTGATATGTCTTTTGAAAGTACTTTTACCCAATGTATGAATTTTTTGCCCAGTCTCTTATCATTTGCAGTGCAAAATTTTATTTTAATAATTATAAAATTTTATTTTATTTTAATAATTACCTATTTCATGGATTATGTCTTTGATGTTTTATGTAAAATGTTGTCACTATACTCAAGAAGTTTTTTTTTTTTAATGTATCTGCTGGCAGTTTTATAATTTTGAGCTTCACACTGAAGTCTGTGATCCATTTATATTAATTCTTGTGAAGGAAGTAAGATTGGTGTTTATATTTTTTGTTGTTGTTTACACACAAAGGTCCAATTATTTCAGCATGACTTGTTGAAAAGACTGAGTTTTCTCTATTGTCAATGATTATTTGACAAATGTTTATGTGGATCCATTTCTGAGCTTTCTATTCTGCTGCACTGACATATTAAGTATTCTTTTTTCTAATTCTCTATTATGGTTAACATTATACTAAGCCTGAAAATCCAGTAGTGCTATTCCTCCAGTTTAGCTTATTTCAGTATTGTGTTGGCTAATTGGGTTAATTTGCTTCTCTATATGAACTTTAGAGTTAGCTTATTGGTTTACATGAATAATTGTCTTGTATTGTGACTGAGATTACATTTTATCTACCGTAAACTTTGGGAAGAACTGATATTTTGACATTAGTGGGTCCTCTATCAATGAACATAAAATATTATTTTTTTTACTTAGGTATTTGATTTATCAGAATTTTGAAGTTTCCCTCATATAGCTGTTGTATATGTTTTGTTAGATTTATACACAACTATTTCATTTTAGGTATGTAAATAAAAATAAACTTGTGATTTTTCATTTTAAATTCCACTTGTTCATTTCTGGGATATAAGGAAACTGTTGACCATTGTGAACTAACCTTGTATGCCACATTCTTAGTATGCTTATTAATTGCAGGGGATGTTGCTTGATTATTCTGAATTTTATAGATATATTGATAATGATATCCATCAATAAAGTTACTTTTATTTTTTTCTCAATACATACACTTTCCATCCTTTTTTCTTGTTTTATTACATTCCAGTAAAATGGTGAAAAGTAAGGGTCAGAAATATTCTTGTTTAGCTACTGACCTTGGAAAGCTTTAAATTTCTTGTAATGAAGAAGAATGTTACCTGAATATATTTTACATTCTTTTTCCAGTTCATGATGTTATCTTCTATTCCTGTTTTACTGAGAGTTTGTATAATGCATGAGTGTTGACTTTTGTTAAATTTTTTTTCTTCATATATTGGCATAATCTTATTATTTTTCTTCTTTTGTCTCTTAATCTGATGTGTTACATTATTTGATTTTTAAATGTTAAACCAAATTTCATCCCTTGTTGAAAAATTCTGACTCACATATGATATATAAGTATTTTTATAATTTGTTAGATTTGGTTTGTTAATATTTTACTGAGAATTGTATATGTAAATTCATGAGAGATATTGGTCTGCAATTTTCTTTTCTTATAATTCTCTGATAGTTTTGGTATTAAAGCAAGATTAGTTCTATACAATGAGTTAGGAGGCACCCTTTCTCCTGTTATTTTAGGTAAGATATTGTGGAAAATTGGTAAAATTACTTACTTTAATATTGATAGAATTCACCAGTAAATTCAAATGGGGCTGGTGTTTTATATTTTTGAATTATTGATTAATTTTATTTAATAAATATGAATTTTTTTTCTGTGAGTTCAACAGGTCATGTATTGCAAGGAATTGCTCTATTTTATCCAGGTTATAAAATTTGTATAGAACTGTTCACAGTATTCCCTTATCATTTTGAAGTCAAAAGGATCTATATAGATGTCCTCTTTTTTGTTTCTTTTGTTTTTTTTTTAATTAATTAATTAATTATTTTTTTTAGCATGGATTTTTATACATTTCTTGGGTACAGCAGGGTTAATCACACATTTTTGTTGGGTACAAGCTAGTACAGGTGAAGACATCCATGCACATATTTCTCATTAACCCTTCCCGAATTCCCACCCACCCTCCCCCTATCTCCTGGTCAGTTTAGTGATTGACTTTGATGTGATCTTGTAAGTACATCATGCTAATTAGGGTGTCCCCCCTCCTCCCATTACCTTCAATATTTTGTGTATTTATTTTCTTATAATACTTAAATTCTTATCAATTTTACTAATATTTAAAAATCAGTATTTGCTTTTATTAATTTATGTTCTTTCATTACTTTGGATTTAACCTACTGTTCTTTCCCTAGTTTTCTAATTTTAAACTTTATACTGTTGATAGTATAGCCCGATTTCTTGATTGCTTTTAATGCTACCAGTTTTCCTCTAAGCACTATTTTGGCTGAATCTCCTATATTTTGATAAGCTGTAATTTCCTTTGCATCCTGTTCAAAATACCTTTTATTTTTTCTTTAACATGTTTCTTTTACTAATATGTTATATAGGTTTATACTGTTGAATCTCCTATATTTTGGCTGAATCTTCTATATTTTGATAAGCTATAATTTCCTTTGCATCCTGAATCTCCTATATTTTGATAAGCTGTAATTTCCTTTGCATCCTGTTCAAATATCTTTGATTTTTTTCTTTAACATTTTTCTTTTACTAAATGTTATATAGTTTTATACTGTTGAATTATGAAGAATTTTGGTCCTTTTTAAACATCTTTCTGTTATTGATTTTCAGCTTAATTTCACTATATTCTGAGAGTAGACACTGTGTATAATAGTTATTCTTGTAAATATGTTAAAGTGTGTTTCATAGAACAGAATATGTTCTATATTGACAAAACTTCAAGGTAAGCTTAAGAATTATATATATTCTGTTGTCACTGGATGAAGAAATATATAGGTGTCACTTATATCTAGTTTATTGATGGCACTGCTATGTTTAATTGCTTTCTTACTGATTTTTTGCCTGCCTTGTGTGTCCATTTCTGATAAATGGTGTTGAAGTATTTTATTATGATATTGAGTTTATGTATTTCATTTTGTAGTTCAACTAGTTAATATATTTCCTTCTACATTCCACCCTTCTACTTCCTTTTACTTCTCACTACATATTAGTAAGACTGGTGTTGATACATTCATATATGGACAATACATTATCTGAACTGTTTCCTTAAGACCAAAGCCTTTTTGTGTGTCTTTATTTATTCTCATTAACATTGTGTGTTTTATAAAATATGTAAAATTATTTATAAATAGATGTCTTCTTTTTGGGAGGAACTTAATTCATTGAAATTTTGCTTATATACTTATTCACTTAAATTGCATCATAATTTTATTAAACATGTGAATTACTTATTTTTAATAAAGTAATAATATTAATTTATGGCACCAAGTGCTGTGTGCATATATGTCATTGTCAATAAGATTTCATTATGATGTGAGACCATAATGTACCAATAAAAGCACATAAAATGAAAAGAAATAATAATATTTATTTATGAGGGTTGAATGATTATTTTTATATTTTTATTAAAATTTTGATGATTACTTATTTTTTCTAGATCATTACTTATGAACTATTGAAACTTTTATAAATATTTTACAAATACTTTAATGAAGTATAGATTACTCAATAAATACATACATTTATGGTATAGCTTAATATTACCAAAACATTAGCTAATTATGATATAGAATATTTTCAAAACTGTGTCATATATCATGCCTATTCTCAGTCATTTTTCAAGCAAAAACAATATCCTGGTTTCTATCTCCCTAAATAAAGTTTATTGTTTTATAACAAATATATTAATTAATGTACAATTACTTTTGTTAAATACTATATTTGGAGATTCAGTCATGATGTTACAAATACTAATTAACTTTTTTGATTGCAGAATTGTGTCCCATTGTGATCATATTAAAAACTATCATTCATCCTACTTTTATAGACATTTTGATTGTTCGAAGCATTATCTAACATGTCTATGGTTTTTATGTATTTTTTGGAAAGTTATTTCACAGCTGATTTATGAAAAGAACATCATAACTTTTCACATGGGCATTTTATAAGAATTTTTGTGTGTGTGAATTTTTTTTGGTGAACCTTATGAACTCATTTCTGTTTGCTATATTACAAAGTGTAGAACTGCTTTGTCATAAGTCCTGACTATATTTGGTTTTAGTGTAGGCTTCTTGTTTTCACATGTGTCAACAGTATGTGAAAGTTTCCACTACTTTTTATATGCTCATAAAAAAAACAAGTAGAAAAGCACATATAATATATAATATTATATGTAATTATATGATATATAATTTTAAAACAAGCTTTCATGTCCTTACCAAATAACTTATGCTTAGCAATGTGTAACATGATTTTTGGTCATTTTAATTATTTTTGTAAAGTCCCTGATGTCAGTTTTCCAATTTTGAAAGATATATATCAACCAGTTTTGGCCTGCAGAAAAAAAAACTCTCTGGGAATTTAACCTAAGCTGATCATGTGATTCTGACATATTTTTCTTGATTAATCTTAGAATTAAATTCAAATTTCAAACATAATTCCCTAAGTATGATATAGTACAACACAATTTTCTCTCAAGTTCATCTTTCACACTGGCCCCTGGCACTAAACTCCACATTATATCTAACTTTCTATAACTAATGAATTATAAGTGCACCTCTGAATTCTCTGAGTAATGATTGTTATGAATAATGAATAAACTGGACCAAATATAAAGTACCCTATCGAATTCTGTAATAGCCTTTCTCTTCCAAACCTTATTGTCAAATATTGATGGTGTAAGGTAGAGTATAAAGAAGTGCAAATAGAACTAATTTCATTGAGTTAAACAAAGCATACTTTTGCAAATGAAAATATCCTGCAATAAATATAATAATTAGTAGAGAATCAGAAACAGCTAAAAATATAAAAGCAGAAATGATAGAATAGAAACATAAATCTTTGAAGTACCAAGTTACTGAAGGAACTAAGTACTAGTTGTGAAAAAAGTAAAACATAAATGAATTTGATGATAGGTCAAGATAAATTATAAAATGATAAAGAATAGAGATTGAAGATTGAGAAGAAAATGAAAACAGAAAAACAATAGAGGTAATTAATATAATATAAAGCTGATTTTTTTTGATACTGGGAATTGAACCCAGCAACATTCTTCTACCTCTTAGCTGTATGACTAACCCTATTTATTTATTTACATATTTTTTATTTTTATTTTGAAACATTATTTTAGTCAATTTCTCAAGGCTATAATCCAAGCCACTTATCAGCCATGACTTAGAGAAAAAATATTTATTTGCTCACAGTTCTGGAGATTTTAGGGGTTTAGTCCATATTAGGGTGGGTAAAGTCAGCTGAGCTTAGGGTTTGGCAGCAAGAGGCAGAGAGAGAATGTGCAAGGACTCTGCTCTCACATCACGGTGGCCAGAAGAATGAAAAAGAGAGCAAAGGCAGGGTGAGCCATATGTAATCTCCAAGGCCACACCATCAGTAGCCCCTCCTCAGCAATCAAGCCCCACTTCCAATATGGCTGCCTTGTCTCCCTGAGGTCTAGGGAGACATTTTAAATTCAACACATAATACATGGTCTCTCTAAATTACTGAGGCTGGCCTCAAATTTCTGATCCTCCTGTTTCAGCCTAAAGATCAATTGCTTAGTATGTAACCAGAATAATCAATCAATAAAGGAGAAAATATTATTAGAAATAGGAATGAAAAGGATATTTATAGATTCTTTAGATATTTAAGAATGATTTTGATTTTTTTTTTTTTTAGTGTACTAGGAATTGAACCCACGGGCATTCTACCTCTGAGCTACACTCCCAGCCCTATTTTCCTATTTTTTATTCTTTATTTTGAAACAGACTTTCATGATGTTGCAGAAGACCTCACTAAATAGCTGAGGTTGGCCCCAAACCCGGGTCCTCCTGTCTCAGTCTCCCAAGTACTGAGATTACAAGTGTGGGCCACCATGCTTGGCTCTTACCAAATATTCAAAATAAATTTATAGCAACATATATGACAACTTGGATAACTGTATAAATTCCTTGAAGGATGTAAATCACCAAACTTTACTTGAAAATGAACAGAAAGTTTAAAAAGCACTTTAAAAACCTTAAAAGTGGGATCTGCAACTAAAAACACAACCACATGCTTTTACTGTTTTACTACTGAATTTCAGGAAACATTAAGGTAAAGTAAAACCAAACATACAGAAATATTTTCAGAAAAGAATAAGTACTTGGAGTAGGGAAACCATCTCTACAAAAGTAATTTATACACCCAAAGTCCTAATGTGTGTGTGTGTGTGTGTATTATATTAGAAATTTGTATATATTAGAAATTTATATATATATATATATTCATGTAATATAAGCCAATCACAACCATAAATAAAATTACAATATATTATGAGTAGAGAGGATATATCCTAGAAATGCAAGACCAGGTTATTGTATTGAAATCAATCAATATAATTCAACATGCTAATAGAAATAAGTTAGAAAATCCATGCTTATAATTGGCTTTCTCAATCAGATGTTTTAATTATCATTAATTATTTAAATTTATTTTGATAATTCTGAAATATAAGCTCCTATTTTAATAAACTGTTAGATATTTTTAAAATTGTAAATCACAGTATTTTGGATACTTTGATCGAATAATATTATCGACACAAAATTGCTGCTAATTAGCCTTCTACAAACTGACTCATATTTAAGCCTGTGAAATTCTCTTTAATACCTGAGTTAATTGTAGATTTATGTATTTTTATTTTGAAACAGGGTTTCACTAAGTTGCTGAGGACCTTGCTAAATCCCTGAGGCTGTCTTTGAACCTGAACTTCCCAAATACTGGGATTACAGGCATGATTCACCATGCCCAGCTCCAGAGATACATAAATATAAAATATAGCTTTAAAATATAGCTCATTTAATTTGAGGAAGATGTACACAGCTCCTATTTCTAGTTGGAAAATATAGTACATCCCATATCATTATTAAAAACATCTTGTAAATAAGTGTTCCAACTTATTTCAATAAAATCCTTTTATGCTAGTATGGGTAAGGCACAAAATTTGGTTTTAGAGCATATTCTTACAAATTCTGCATATATTATCTGGTGTGTAGCTTTAACTTGTGGTTATAATTGCCAATGACATCTTAGCTGAATATGAGGATACACAAATAAAGAGAAACAGGAAACACACAGGGATAGATAGATACATACATACATTTCTTTTAGTTCTTTACCTTTTCTTCAGGCTCTTAAAAATCTACTGTTTTTGCCTGGAATCCATGCCCCTTCTAACCAGTCAGTATTCATACTATGCCTTCAAACCTTCCACAGGGAGGACATTTCTGATATCAGAGAATATGCCCTGGTTCTGTGCCTAGAAGCACCTTTTCTTTTCTAACATAACAACCAAAACAATTTATTGCAGTATCAGGTCCCTGAGGTTTTCTTAAGGGATATGAAAAAAAGAAGTGAAAGAAGGAAGGGAAAATATCATAGCAAATCTCCAAAATATTTAGAATACTACACACATATTCTGAGAAGTGCTACTTCTCTTGAAATTGTATTTTACTGTATGATGACAAAGCCAAATGAATTTCTCACCAAATCTAGAGATATTCACAAAAACTAAAAAGAAACTTGCACAAGACTTAGACTTGATTCACTAATTCATTTTATAAATAAGATGCAAAACGCTAGTTAAGTTTTGTGATGAAATTTATTTTCATATTAATAATATATCTAGCTCAGAATATAATACAAATGGAACTGAGATTTTATCATGTATCCAAAAGAGATGATCCACTATGAAATTGATATTAAAAAGAAATTATATTGACTCTACATGATTCTTAAGAATAGATTTCAATACTCATCTACCACTTAATTTTTGCTTAGTTCATTAACAAAGTTAGAAAGAAAAATGATTCTTTTCATTGTAAATTCTTTGACAAAGTAAAGACAATGTCATATATATATAATATATATATATATTTATGTTTATATGTAACAGTACACACTGTGTGTGTATTTTGTGTGTGTGTGTTTGTGTGTATGTGTTTGTGTGTGTGTGTGTGTGTGTGTCTCAGGATTGAACCTAGGGACATTCAACTACTGAGCTATACCATCAGATGTTTTTATTTTTGAAAAAGGGTCTAAGTTATTGTGCATTTGGCCTCAAACCTGGGATCCTCTTGTCTCAGCTGCCCATATATTGGGATTACAGGCATGCTCTATCACATCTACATGTTACATTTATGTTTTTGTAGCTTCATTATGGTATAATTTGTAGATAAATATTGTATATAATTAGTGCATATAGTTTAGTGAGGTTGGACACATGTATACATTTATGTTAATATCAACACAATCCAGTCATATATATGTGTGTGTGTGTGTGTGTGTGTGTGTGTCTGTGTGTGTGTAATGTGTTTATGGTAAGAACACTTAATGTGATATCTATCCTCTAAACAATATTTTAAATATACAACACCTCGTTGCTTGTTGTTAACTACAGACACTATGTCATACAGTATATCTCTAAAACATGCTCATTTCATATATCTGTAATTCTATACACAAAGAACTGTGTGGTGTGTGTGTGTGTGTGTGTGTGTGTGTGTGTGTGTGTGTGTGTGAGATTGGGTATTGAACTCACTGGCATTCTACCACTGAGTGACACTACACACTTTTTTTTTTTTTTTTTTTTTTTGCAGTACTGGGGTTTGAATTCAGGGGCATTGTACTTCGGGACTATACCCCCAGCCCTATTTCTTATTCTTTCTTTTGAAACAGGGTCTCACTAAGTTGCAGAGTGCCTCACTAAGTAGCTGAGGCTGGCCATGAACCCAGATCCTCTGGTCTCAGCCTCCCAAATCCTGGGATTACAAGTGTGAGCCATCACACCCTGCTCCACACTCTTTATTTTTATTTTGACACAGGGTCTCATTAAGTTACCACATGCTGTCCTCAAACCTATGATCCTTCTGTCTCAAACTCCCGAGTACAAGGATTGTAGGCATGTACAACCATGGTTGGATAAAAATTTATTTTGATATAGAGTCTCACTAAATTGTCCAAGCTGTCCTTAAATTTTCAAATCCTTTTCATCCTCCATAGTAGCTGGGATTACAGGCATGTTTCACCATATTTGAACCTTTTGGCTACCTAGATGGTTTATATAAAAGCAGTCAAGAAATATTGTCCATCTCTGACTGATGTATTACATTTCTTTGTATTATATTTATTATCATGTATTAATTGTACACAATAATGGGTTTGATTGTGACATTTTTCTACATGTATTTAACATTCTCTGATTGGATTCACCTTTCTATTACCCTTGCTTACTTCCCCCCCTCCTTTAGTACCCTTCTCCTTTCCTGATAGATTTTGGATGTTGTCTTTCAAATTCATCCAAGTTATCAGAAATGCTAGAATTTTTTTCTTTTAAGACTGAACAATATTTAATTGAATCTATATATGATACTATTTCTTAATTCATTCATTTGTAAATAGATACTTGAATTATTTCAAAATCATGGTTATTGTGATTAATGCTGTGATGAGCATAGTAATGCAGATATGTCTTCAAGATCTTGACTTCAATTATTTTGGATATATGCCCAGGAGCAAGATTCCTATATCATATGGGAGTGGGAGTTTTATTTTAAGCTTTTTTAGTAAAATCCTTAGACATTTTATTAAACATTATATTCATTCAATATATACCCTCATACTCTCTAATAAATCCTAATCTTTTAATTATTATTTCCCCTTTCATAAATGTATTAACATAGTAATGTATGCATGTATAATATTGATAATTAGAATTTCTTTTTATGTTCACATTTTGTCATTCAGACAGTATCTATTTACCTATCTCTCTCTCTCTCTCTCTCTCTCTCTCTCTCTATATATATATATATATATATATAGATAGATATATATATGCTGTGATTATATGAAATACTTTTAGTACCATAAATCCAAGGGCCAAAAAATACACTGAAGCAAAAAGATAATTATGAGATCGTATGAACTCACTTATGCTGGGTGACATTACTATTCACAGCAAAAGGCTATTTTTCCTATATTCTAAATTTCTTTGGTTTGGAGAATTTAATCATTATAGTTTCTTGGGAATAATATTTGACTTTGTTTTTCATTAAAAAACTCAAATATCCCAAGAGTAAAGACATTAATGTCAGTCTTACTACTAAGAATATGTCAATACAATAATTATTCCTTGAAAGATGAGGTGGTTCTGTGGTGATTGACAAGTTTTAAAATTATATCCATCACATGAAAATGGTAATAAGATAGTGGAGGAAGATAATAAAACATTTATATTGATCAAATATTTTATTTGAATAGACAAGATAGAAGAGAACTTTTCATAACTAAAAATTATGTGACATTAAGAAAATCAGAAATATAATCTATTTTATTTTGTTTTATTATAATTGAAATTATAATGCACCATAAAAGTACTAAAATGAAAATATAAAAAAGAATATTTACTTTAGTAATAACATAACAACACTATCAGTACAGTTTATTTTTTTAAACTTCTAAATTAATGAGTTTAGTTTTATCACCTCTCCTCCTAAAACTCTTCTGTATTCTAAAATTCTAAAATGCTAACAATTTCAAAATCTCCATTATCCAACTGTCTGATGAGTAAAAATTTTATATTGATTTATAATAAAAAATGGAACCAAATTTTTTGCTTAATATGTGTTCTTATTTAAAAATCTAGTAATGTTTCAATCTTATAACATTTTATATCTTATTTGAATGTCAACCAAATGAGAAATGATCATTTTCTTTACATTCAGTTTATATATTACATATCCAATCTATGTATCTGTTTCTATCTCTATATACTTAATCTACCTAAGAACCATTGCCAAAGACAACAACTCATCTCAACTATTAGTTCCGAAGTATGAAAAGAATCTCCAATTTTTTGGAATTCATTATTTTTGTGCATATTCTTACTGATCAATAATTGAAATTTTCTAAATGAATCCTCATAGGTTTATTTACAAACATACATAATCATACCTTAAAATACTAATTTATATGGAAATAATAAAGTAATCTTATAATTCAAGTAATTTGAGTAATCTTATTCTAAAATCATTGTTTTTTACATAGATAATTAAATTTTATAGTAATCTATCTTCAAGGGTAATATTGAAATGATTAATCTCCAATATATAATAGTTCCTACTTAATATAATAAACTTAATTTTTATATTGGAATTATTAAAATACTCCAAGTGAATGTTATTTTCTAATAATAAATTCATGGAACCAGGTATGGGGGGGGTCACAATTGTAATACAAGTACTGGGGAGGCTGATACAAGAGAATCACAGGTTGGAGGACAGACTCAGCAGTGTAGCAAAATGAGACTCTCAGCACACTAGCAAGACTCTGTTCCAAAATTTAAAAATAAATAAATAAAGAGAACTGGGAGTTATAATTCCTCTGTGTTTGATCCCTAGTACCATACACACACACACACACACACACACAAAATCCATGATAATAATTTATAATACTTCAGGTTTTAATTACAGGCATTGTTGAAGTATAATGCACCTAATGATATAATATCAACAAGAGTATGTATTTTATTTAAAATAATAATTAATTATAGTCTAGTAACTGATTTACAGATGTTTTACTAATATCTAAGTTTGATTAAAAGTCATATATTGTTTATAGAGTACTAATAAAAATAAGTGTTTTAAAACTTCTAAAAATTCCTCTATGTTTTCTTGTAGTATTCCCATAGCTTCAGGCTCTACTTTTATATTTTGATCCATGATAATTAGTCAAAATAACAATCACTAATAAGATTGAGTTTTTGTTTACAAAAATTTTAAGGATGGCAAGATGCTCCTATCATGCCCCAAAATAATTTGTTTGCCAGGCATGGTGGCAAACATTTTTAATTCTAGTACTTTGGAGGTTGAAATAGAGATCGTACTTTCAAGGCCAGTGAGAATAACTTAGCAAGACCCTGCTACAATGCACCAATTAAAAAAAAAAAAAAAAAGAGCAAAAGAAGCCAAGATCTGGGATCTGGGATCTGGGTTTTGAGTGTGCCCATTGGTACTAAGGTTTTGTTGCTTTAAAGCCCTTGTCTGCATATGTCGAATAAAAATCTTGATCACTTGTTGGGAAAAATAAAAATAAATAGATAAATAAAAGGGCTGTAATGTAGCTCAGTAACTCAGTGGTAGAACTCCCTTGAGTTCAATCCCCCATATCCCCCACACACATATACAAATAGCAGATGGAACAGGATTTAATCAACAGTTATGAAAGAGCTCTATAAACAATTACTTTTTTGGTTTCCAAAACATTGCAATCAAATTATACTATTTGAATTATTTTTATGTTTGTTGGTATTGTACTGAAGACTATGAAATTATAGTAAGGGTATGTATATTCATGTGAGAAAATAATTGATTTCTATGAAGTAGTGGGATAGTATTGATCATACTAGAGATAGATTGTCAAGAACATATTGAATGCTTAGATCATCTTTGACCATAGTTATGTCTACTGTGCCATGAAGTCTTCTATGAATAATAATATGGCAAAATTAACCTGTATAAAATGCTTTTTGGCCAATGTGTCTAAAAGAAATGTCAATCCTGTATATTGGAGGAAGCCCACTGATAGATACATTGGTAATTTATTTAAATTTTAAAAACATGTGAATAGAACATGCAGGTAACTGTACTTTCTTATATTCATTTCTACTGGCTTAATGAATTTAATTAATGTAGGGTTTTTTTACTGAGTTATTGATAATTCTTGCTTTATTGTCTTTTGTATAATGTAATTTGATAGCTTTGCTCCAGATTGTCCAAGGGTGAAAGTGGTTTTCAAAAATAGGTTTTCAATAGTAATCCAACTTTACTGTTGTTTAATTTTCCTTTCTATGATATGAACAATGTTAATATAGCATTTTTTTTTATGGAAAAATGGCAGATAAGTGTTTTAAGAAATTCTAAGCCGGGCGTGGTGGCGCACGCTTGTAATTCCAGCATTCGGGAGGCTGAGACCGGAGGATTTGGGTTCGCGGCCAGCCTCAGCTACCTAGTGAGGCACTCCGCAACTTAGTGAAACCTGGTTTCAAAATAAAGAATAAAAACTAGGGCTGGACGTATAGCTCGGAGGTAGAATGCCCCTGAGTTCAATCCCCAGTACCACAAAAAAAAAAAAAAAATAATAATAATAATAATAAGTAAATAAAAAATAAAAAATTATAAAAAGGCAGAATTTGATAGGTATGAGTTAATGGCAAATTTTGATTACTATTTCTGTTTTTATTGGGTATCAAATTTCATTTTCCATTATTCTTTTACTTTGCAGCCTACATATTACAAGGCATTATTTCATTACTTCTGTAATATTTGAAATTCAAAAAACATAATTTTATAACATTGTTTTGTTATTTATAATATGTTGTGTCTTTTACTTTATTGGATACTTTCATTTTGGAAAAGATCAATAGTATATGTTCATATAATTCCTTGTTCAACATAATTAACTGATATTTTGGCCAAGGATATTTTAATTTGAATATTATAATCTACATTTAGATTTGACACAAGAATTTATTGCAGTTATGATGCCAATTTTAAAAATTAAATTAACATATATGTTAGATTAAATTTTGTCTATTCTCAAATCTCACATTAAAAGTTCTGGGTTGCATGGGTCCTATAATTCCAGAAAGATGGACTATAGAAGTTTTCCTTATTCTTTCACATGTACAAAAATAAAACAGCAAGCAAATGAACAAAAACCTAAATAATATGTAGAACTACTGTAAGAAAATTCTTCATGTTAAGGAAAGAAGTCATGCTGGCTATGCATGTGAAGAGTGAGTAATAAAATAATGATGTATAGTGCATATTTTCCAAACTTGGATATGAAAAAGCTAACAATTTGGGATCACCAATAAAGTATTTTCCCACATCCATTCTTCTCTCCCTAGCAATAATGCCAGCAAATGAGCAGGATAGGAAAATAATCATTGAAAACCTTTAGAAATAACCATTCTACTATCTCCAGACAACACAAGAATAATGTGATTTCTTCACTTCCTTTCTTAAACACCATCAAAGGCTGAGGAATAAGACTAGATTTTGATACTGGTGCATTTGTAAAAAAAAAAAAAAAAAAAAAAAAAAAAGTATTTTCTTCTCAACTTTACTTAAATGCTAGTATGATTTGGATATGTTTGACCGGTACCTTCCAAATTTCATGTGTTGGAAGCTTGGTGCCCAGTTTGGCAGTGTTAAGAAGGAGTAGAGTATTTAAGAGGTAGAATCTAATTGGAATTAATTTGCTTATTAGAGATATGCCCTTGGAAGGGCTTTATGTAGGTCTCTTTATAGTCTCTCTGGTGGTCTCATCCTGTGGTCTTTCCAGTTCATGTTTCTACAATGGTGGTGTGTGCTATGATGTGATATAGCCAAAGGGGATTTTGCAAGCGTTGCCACTCTGCTAGGTGAACTTTCAGCCTCTAAAACTACTAGATCAAAAAACCTCTTTTCCTCACAAAGTACCCAGACTCAGGTATTTTATTATAGTCCTAGAAAATAGACTAATATACATGGTACAGAAAAAGTCAGGAGGAAATCTGGAATTTTATCTCCATTGAATGGTGACTATTAGTTCCTATCTCAATACCAGCAATACTTTTAGCTGATATATACAATGTTAGTTAAAATTTATATGAGTAAAGAAAGTAACTTTAATAGCTTACAAAAAGTGCATCTTGACTGTTAATTATAATATCTTAGTTACAGCATTTTATTATAGTTTTTACAAGTTGCTAACACCAAGGGAACCAGGGTAAAGGATACATGAAATCTCTGTTATTCTTTATAACTGCATATAAACCTACAGTTATCTCAAAATAATATCAATAATCCCAATAATTTTTAAAAATGCCTTTGTACTATTCTCTACTTGAAGAAAATTTTTGAGTCTCAAGTTAAATATCAATATGTCTTTGAAACTCTTTATGGTTACCTATTAATAAAGTTTATAAAATTTTATTCTGGAATCAAAGTTAACTTCTTGTGGTAGAACATGACCATGCCTGATTTAGGCCTAATGGCTTAGGAAAAAATGGAACTGCACAGTGTTTAAGAGTAAAGCAAAGACTCTTTTCCTTGGTAGTGGGTAGACTTGAGTTTTAATGTTATATCCTCAGATGGCAGGCAGGGGGGAAGGCAGTGAGAATACTTCATTTAACAAGTAGCTTTCGCCCCCTAACACAAGGGTTACCACCATAAACATGATAAGGAAGTAAAAAATCTTAAAAGTACCAATGTGTTTTAGGATTTGGGCAAACCAGTTTTTGCCTTTTGAGCACTAAGATTTTTTTTTTCAGTAATGTGATATTTTAAAAAGGCATTATACTTTTGTTTGTACTTTTGTGTCTTTGTGTAAAGAAATGCATATTTTAATATATCTTTATCCTCCCTTGATTTATTTTAATAAAGGAAGTTGGATGGTATAGGTTTTATTTTACTCTGCAGTTTTTACTTAGCAATATTTACTAGAAATGATTGCAAATAAGGTATTCCTACTGTTTTTTGTCTTCAGAACACATCACTGAGATTTACTATATTTTATTCAACAATCTTATGAATGGGCACCTGGTTTATTTCCAATGCTTTGCAATTAAAAGTAATATTGTGATAAATAATGTGATTTCACAGGTATTTTGATTTGTTACATCTTCATGGAGAAATTACCAGAAGTGGGAAGTGTGAGCGTAGAGGTAAATGCATATGTGATTTTGTTAGATATTGCCAAATCTCATTCCAAAATAGTTGTACCAGTTTGCACTCCTACAAGCAATATTTGAGTCTTTTTCTAAAAGCTTTGCCAAAGAATGAGTTATAATAATTTTTAATTTGTGCCAAATCTGTTGAGGAATATATAGCATCTCACTGTAATATATGTTTGCATATTTCAACTGTGAATAAAATTGAATCTTTTAATATGCTAAAGGGATATTTTTGTGAAACATAAATAATATTATAGGTAATTTTCTCGCTATCTCTACCCAGACTTTTACATATAGTTTGTATTTATGTGCTGCAATTTAAATTTTGTGTTGCTTATTTTTACTTTTATGTAATCAGCTTTATCAAAAATATTATACTAAGTGAGATAAGACAGTCTCAGAAATAGAAGGGTTGTATATTTTTCTCTCATATGCGGAAGTTAGAGAGAAATTGGGAAACAAGAGACTTTAGACAAATGAGGAGAGATTCCAGGAAAATAGTGAGATGGGTTTAAGGGAAAGAGGTAACACAAGTACAAGATTTAATGAAGAAAATAGTTCAAATAATGTTATGTACATAAACAAAATTATCAATTCTAATCTCAATAACTTGCATGTGGAGGGGAATGGAGTGGGATCTAGAAGGAAACATACCAACTGCTGCATGGATGTGTATTTCTACCACTCTAAACCTCATTATGATTTAAAATTGCATTGCACGAGTAAAATTATATTTAAAAGTTTAATGGAATAGTTAGAAAGTCCTTCTCAGCATTCAAGTTACAGAAGGATTAGTCCATGTTTCTTCTTTTATATATACTTTTATTGGTGCATTATGATTATACATTTTAGTGAGGGTTAAAGTCACACAAACATGCACACAGTCTTGGTGTGATTTCCTTCAGGTCTCATCCCACTACCCACCCCTCCTTGCACAAACAGTAAGATTGGTAGAAAGACCTTCCTATATAGGCACAACATGATATGAACTGTTTCTTTCGTTTTTTTTTTTTTTTTTTTGCGGCACTGGGGGTTGAACTCAGGGGCACTCTACCTCCGAGCTACACCCCCAGCCCTATTTTTTTTTTATTCTTTATTTTGAAACCGAGTCTCACTAAGTTGTGGAGTGCCTCACTAGGTAGCTGAGGCTGGCCGCGAACCCGGATCCTCCGGTCTCAGCCTCCCGAATGCTGGGATTACAAGCGTGTGCCACCACGCCCGGCTATGAACTGTGTCTTTTTTTTTTTTTTTTTTAATTTTTTTATTGTAGTAATTCGTGCAATATAGCATACATCTTTGTTAAGTACGAGTTGTTAACAACATATTTGCACACAGTTCTCATTTGACCCTTTCCCCAATTCCCACCCCAATCCACTCCCCTTCCCTCCCCCTCAGGTTCACTT